>JAWZYV010020343.1:0-24550 GCA_038373885.1 Cheiracanthium punctorium
TACAGGAATAGTAGCAGCTTTCTATCAGTGAAGAAAGTTTTCGTATCGGTTTAATAGTTACAGAAATACCCTTAGAGCGTAATGTAATTCTATGAGTCCTCCCTGTAAAACAGCTATTTAAGCAATATGCACAAAAAGTAGCCTGTACTACTCAGGAATAGTGTAGATTTCCCATCACTGAAAAAGTTGTAGAAACGGCTCAGTAATTTCAGAAGTGCCCATGAAACGTAATTTAAGTCTTATGAGTGACCCTGTAAAAAAACTGTGATATATGTATGAAAGGTAGCCTATATTGCGCAGGAATAATACAGTTTTCTATCAGTGAAAAAGTTTTAGAATCGTTTCAGTAGTTAGAGATGCCTGTAGATCGAAATGCATTAGAATAATTTTAAGTGCCCCAGTAAAAGAACTATTTGAGCTATGTACATGAAAGATAGCCTATAATACTCAGGAATAGCATCGCTTCCGATCAGGAATAGTGTAGCGTGAAAAAATATTCAAAATCCATTCCGTAGTTACAGACATACAAATAGATCGCCATGTAAATCATATGAGTGTCCCTGTAGAACAATTACTTGTGATACATGCATAGATTTTAACTATGTTACTCAGAAATAGTGTAGCTTTCTATCACTGAAATTTTTAGAATCGATTCAGTGGTTACATAGATGCCCTTAGAGCAGAATGTAATTTTTATGAGTAATCCGTGTAAATTTGTAATATGTGCATGAAAGATAGCCTGTAATACTCAGGAATAGTGCAGTTTTCCATCAGTGAAAGTTTCAGAATCGGTTCATTAATTCCAGAGATCGTAATGTAATTCGTATGAGTATCCCTGCAAAGAACTAGTTGTGATATATTGTTTTGAATTTTTGTGGCTGTTCTGGGGTTTAAAGTAGTTTAAAATTCTTATTCTACGAGTCAAATAATTAAATTTTGCATTTTGTTGTATCAAAATTGGTTAACTAGAACGGAAGATAAGAAATTTTGGGGTTCCCCATTGGTTAACATAGGGTTTTGTAAATCTCGAGAAATACTGGTGGTAGGGCTTAGCTGACCTCACTCTTCGGACTTATTTTTGGTGCCAAATTTGGCGATATTTTCCAAAAAGTCGCCAAGCTTGGCCACATTTCGGACATTTAGCGGGATTTTTCCAATGGGTAAAAGTTTTGGCGATTCAACTGCATTTCTATGACCATAGGCGTAATCTGGGGGGGGGGGGGGGCAATTGCCCCTGCAGTTGTAAAAATTGCCCCCCTAGTCTAAAAAGTCAGGGGGCAAAGTTATGATTTTGAACACAAATCATGCATTTATAACCCAAATATACTATCAGATTCTAAAAAGAAAAAAAAAACTTCCCCTGCAAAAGAATAGAGTCACAGAAGCTTTTCAACCGAACAGGAACGATGGCAGCTTTTACCAAATGGCCAAGCTAGATAATTTCTCAGGAACGCAAAAATCAAGGGGCAGCGATTTTAAACTTGTATGAAATCAATTGTTCAGCGTTAGAAAAAAAAGACCTGTTGCTGTAAATAGTGGGCAAAAGGAGGTCATTTTCACAGGCAATGCCGCAATTAGAGTTTATGTCACCCGAGGCAAACCATAATTAGTGTCGTGTGCATGGGCGCCCATAGTAATTTTCCTAGGGGGGGGGGCAAACTTCAAAAAAAATTTCTAGAGGGGGCAAATTTCAAACTTTTAACAAATTTAGTTCTGTTTTTGCCATTTGTTAACACTATGAGACATTAACCTAGAACAAGTGCCCTACCTTGCCTCCCCTTATGGGTCGTGTGCCCCCTCGCATGGAGCCGCGCCCCATCCCAAGAAACTATAACTGATTTTGGCATTCCTTTTAGAATGTCTCCCGGTGCTTGTCCCCGCTTACCCCCCTTTAGTTGCTGCCCTGTCACAGGTTGGGGCCAGTTTCTCATTTATATTTTAGTGAATAACCTAATTTTGGTGTTTGAAGGTCAGTAGCAGAGAGACAATACACTTTTATGATCGTGCACAACTTACTTGACTTGACAGACGACTAATTGCGAATTCAAATGCGACGCAGTTTAAGAGAACAAAAAACGGTCTGCGATTTTATGATTTATATCTGCTGCCAGGGGTGGGGGCAACTAGGGGCACGTGCCCCAGACTTGGTAGGGGGCTCCAAAATAAATTATGGTTCCACGGGAGGGGGCCGTTCTAGTTGGTTCATCGTGAGAGACGTAAACTCTAGTTGCAGTACTATCTAAGTCAGTATTCCATACCTTTAACCCTTTTAGATTTACATGCATTAGAAAATTACAGCAACAAATCACCTTTTTACTTCCTACTAACAGCGTTGCTCCTGAGCAATACGGAGAAGCAACGTTCCGCACAGAAGGGAAACCTTTACAGATATTGTTTATAACGATCTGCTAGCATCTATTTTCTAGCATTTCAAAAAATTCGTTTAAAAGTCTAGCTAAGATAATATTTCAGAATATTAGTTTACTTTAGTACATAGTATATGTACATTCACCTAATTTATATACCCCCCCCCTTTTTTTTTTCGTGAAAACGACTTCAACTGAAAACCTTACATAATTTATCAGGGGTCGATCCAGGAATATTTTCCAGAGTCCCATTTTTGTAAAAACTGCATATTTTTGTGAATTTCAATGCTTAATTTTGTGAATTTCAGCACTTATTTTTGTGAATTTTCAAACCAAATTTTAATAAAAGTCGCTTTTTTTTTGTTAATTGATGAAACACATTAAAATGTAAGGTAAAATGCCAATGAAGGGCAGTTTTAATACGACTGTATTTTTGTGAAGGGGTTCCGTTTAAATCGATTGTAATTTTGTGATAGGGCCACAAAACGGACCCAATTTTTGTTTGTATCGATCCCTGCCCCCCGCTTATGCCGAGCTTTTGGTTAATGAAATCACGCTAAAAGTCGTTCCAGCTCCTCAAATTACAAAATATCATTTTCCACATTACTTTTCTAAAAATATTTACAATACCACCACCCCCACCCCCAAAAATAAATAAATCAATAAATAAATAAATAAAAATAACGTACTGGACTCTTATTAAAAATTTTTAATTTTCTGTCCGAGTCAAGGAAAGACACGAACATTGAGCTCAGAATGCTGTAAATTTAACAGGTCGCTAACATTAAAGAAAGCGCCGCGGGAAGAGAGGTTACAAAAAATAGAAAATGTGCAGTGCAATCAGTTTCATTGTAATGTATTTCAAACCTCGCAAGAAAAGAGGCTTTTTAACAAGGCATAAAATGATCGTTTTTCTGGACCTACAAACAAAACTTAAGAAAATGTCATCACTAAATGACCATTAAGATTCTGTGAAAAAGTGGAGTGATTTAAATGCCGAACGCGGCCCTTTTATCTCCCGTTAACTCAAAAATCAGTCACATCTGTGTTCACTTAAATAGACTAGGACCAGTTTTTCCCGCAAGCATAATGACTTTGTGAGAGAAGGGAGCTTTAAAAATTTTTGTATGTAACATCATGTTTTATATTTCAAGTCTGTTGTTAATCTTTCGCTACCTGATTGGGGGGGGGGGGGGAATGCCATGAGCTGCAAAGAATGGATTACAAAGAGCTAAGCTAAATAGGTAAAGGATGTCTGTGTGTCAAGTTTGGTTAAGTTACATTAATTTTACCAGCCGAATATCTGTATCTTGCAGTGAAATATTAACTTGTTTTGTGTATGAGTACAGGTAAATAGTTTTCGTAATTTTCGTGTCAAATCGGTAAATTTTAAATAAAGTATTAGTCTGGAGACAATACTACAATGTAATGATTATTTGGGTTTTTTGTCAGGAATTCGTTAAGGAGAAGCTATCCATTATAGTTGCGCTTTGAGGGGGAAAATGTAGTTTTGTTTAAATTAAAAATGATGCCTCTCCTTACTTATTGGAAAGACCCTTTGAAAATCAAAGTCGGCCGCTTCAGTTTTTGATCGTCAAATGTTTCGGGACAGTCAAGCCCTGCTAATATCCAGTGGCTGTGGAGATTTTTTTTTTTTTTTTTTTTTTGGTTGTGAACATATACATTTGCAATTTCCAATCCTTCCAATGAACTTTGTTTTGGACGTTACACACAGACTCTACCGCTAAAAGCTGAATCGGTCCTCAGTGATATCAGTGGCTGTGGAGTTGGTTTGATAAAAGGGGGGGGGGGAAGTCAGCCCTTTTATCTATTTTATTAATTATACTTGTTGCACTATTTACTTTTTGTTTTCAAGAGTTAAATATAACTGTTTTCAAATTTCATCCGTTTTAGTACAGTATTTTTTCCATTGTTATAGAAGAAATATTTAATGATTTATTAGTGACTATGCCATTTACCCCTTTTATTAAAAATTATCCGAAAAGTGTGTCTCAAAAATGCGACATAAAAGTAAGAATAAATTGTTGAGTATTGAATCGTTTATTTTTTTATTGTGCAATGTCTTTCGCTACCTGAATTCTGTATCCCCCTGAATAAACATTTATCTACTTAACTGTAACTGTGCTCGCGTACGCAACGCATTCTTTTTACTTCTTCTATACTTTTTTCACTTAGCGTAAATACGGGTTAAGACCCCCACGGACGGCACCCCACCCATCGTCCTAGAGCCCACGCGTAGCTAATCCGCCGTAATCCCACAAACACAAACAAATATATACTTTTTTCCTTTGATGTTACCTTGTTATGTGATGTGCCTGTTTCTTCCGTTCTAATAAAATGGTATGTTAAAATCACGCGTTTACTATGTTTGTGCCATAACTCTATACTTTTAACTCTGCTAACATTTCTAAAATCATATGGACACCAGGTGGATTAATTTATTTATTTGCTGATTTTTAACGTTCGTTTTAAGAAGGCTGTATCATTCATCCTCAAAATGGCGACTGGAACTTGGCGAATTAAAACGCTGAAAGAAATAATTAAGAAGATAATTACGAAACATGGAAAATGCTAATTAAGGGGCTTTTAATAAAGAATGATGCCTGGATTCATGCATCAGGTTCAAAGCCTAAACCTGAAGTTTTGGAAAATGGCGAAAAATCGCAAGAAGAGTTCGATACGTGGGTCCAACCAAATGGACGAAAAAGCAAAAGCAGATATAATTATATGTATATCGCCATCTGAACTCAAACAAATAAAAAATTGTGACACTTCATCAGATGTCTGGAAAAATTTGGGAGAAATCTATCAGTCTAAAGGACCTGCTCGTAAAGCTGCATTAATGAAATTTTTAATTCAATATAAGATACCCGACTAGTCTAATGGAATTCACGACCATTTGAGAAGATTCTTCGACATAGTGGACAGACTTTCAGAAATGGATATTAAAATAGACGACGACTTGCTGACTGTAATGCTGTTATGTAGCCTCTCTTCTACTTTCGACAATTTCCGATGTGCTATGGAATCAAGAGATGAGCTTCCGAAGCCAGAAATAATCAGAATCAAATGCCAGGCGTAACGATGATAGACAAGCGGAAGACTCGGGTGCTTTCGTGGCTGCTCCTAGAAAACCTGCGTCCAAAAATAAAAATTATGGAAAATACTCGGGCCAGCCGACTCATAAAATTAAGGATACATCAAGAATAACTTGTAAAAGGTATAAACGCATCGAGCACTGGGCTACCGAATGTGAAAGTGGAAAAAAGAATAATTTTAAACATAAGCCTAACAGCCTGGGATTCTTATCCACTCTGGATGGCTCGCCAATAGATTTACCAGGCGAAATACAGCTACAGCAACCCTACTCGCCTAAAGCTCTCTCAACAATATCAAATAACGAAAAGCAAAATTTTTGGTGTGTTAAGATAGATACTAAAAATTATATATGTTTCTTCAGTTATCATCGACCCACGTTTGCATTTGCAAGGAAAGGTCAGGAAACCCTCCTACTTCCAGTCGTTGAAATAAATGTAAAGGGAGAATAAAAAGGGGTGAGAGATAAAATGACACAGTCAATTAATATCTTTTTAATATGGCAATAATGAAACTAAAAAATTAGGGGGGCTCAGGGGGGTCTCCCCTGACGAGGCTCAAGACCGAATTTATAGTTTATATATATATGTGTGTGTGTGTGCATGGGCACGCATACACGGACTTTCATTTAAAATGACTTTTGCCCCCCCAGTTTCGAAGCCCAAGTTACGCCCATGTCTATGACGTACTCAAAAGTGGAGCTTTATGGGGATCCTTCGAGAAATTTCTCCTAGCTTCTGCGACACCTATAAAAGGACAGCACATTGTCCCAGTTGAGTTTCAGTTGGCTTCTGTCTGCTGATGAGAATATTTTTAGAATCGGTTCAGTATTTACTGACATGCCCGTCTAGCGTAATGTTTTAGAATGATTTTGAGTGTCCCCGTAAAAGAACTATTTGTGCTATATGCATGGAAGATAGCCTATAATACCCAGGAATAGTATAGCTTTCTATCAGGAATAGTACTGTGTGAAAAAATTTTTTAGAATCGATTGAGTAGTTAGACATACACGCAGATCCCCAGAGTAATTCATATCAGTAGCCTCGTAAGAATTACTTATGATACATGCCATCAATTTTAGTTTATGTTACTCAGGAATAGTGTAGCTTTCCGTCAGTGAAAAAATCTGATGTGGACAACACTTGACTTCCTGGTACATCTATTAAATCAGAAATATTTTCGGACCACTTCTTCTAAACTTATTTTGTTTGAAAGAGATAAAATACTCAGCAATAGTAAGGTTTAGCGAATTCTACCCAAATATTTCCGATACCACCAAGCTGGGTTCAATTTGAAAGACTCCCTTCTGGTACCCATGCACCTTATTCTATTCTAAGTCATTTGGCTGACCCTGTAAATAAATACAGTTGATTGCAATCAAAAAGGGATGCACAGTTAGATGTTACAATAGTTCTAAATACAAAATTTCAAAATTCTACGGGTAAAAGTTTTCGAGTTATGCAAAATATGTAATAATTTTTATCCCCAAATTTGGCGATATTTCGGAAAAATTTGCCGACAAATGGCGAGATTTTAGGCATATGGACCAAGCAATGACTGCCTATCGCCAAATTTGGCGATATTTCGCCAAAACTCGCCAAGGGCGATGACAAAAGCAATATTTTAGGCATGGACCAAATGACTGACTATCGCCAAATTTGGCGATATTTTGGCAAAACTCGCGGAGGTCGATGACAAATGATGAGATTTTGGGCATGGACCAAACAATGACCGAACACAGATGTAATATATTGAAGATGTCCATAGACATTAATGTACTGAAATTCTTTTGGATGGTCCTGTAAATAAACTCTCCAGTAGATTGGAAACAAAAATCGAGATTCAAAACTAGATGTTACAACAATCTTATATATGAAATTTCAACATTCTACGACTAATAGTTTTTAAGATGTGAGAGTTAAATACATACACATGTACACCAAATGTCGCCAAGCTTGTCGAGTTTTGGTGTAATTCTTGAGGGAGGCACGTGAACGCGGTCTGACTATTACCTAACTATATGGTTGGGCGGTATTGTGCTTGAAATCGATCAAAAATGTCATTAAAATTACCATTCACCGCAATGCATTGGAAATCTTTTGAGTGTTCCTGTAGCAGAACTATAAATGATAAAGACACTTTTTTCGATGGAGAAATTCATTTTGTAATCCTTAACAGCATATATCACTTCTGAGTCGTTTGAAGTAACCTAATACCTCTAAAATACGCTTTAATTAGTATCTGCCCATAGAGCGTAATATATTTCAAATATTTTGGGCGGTCCTGTAGAAAAACTATCCAGTCGATTCGGACCAAAAGGGGATGTGCACAACTACATGTTACAACAATCCTAAATACAAAATTTCATCATTCTACGACCAATATTTTTTAGGATATGCGAGTTACATGCATACGTACGTACAGACGGCATCGAAAAACTGGTCAAAGTAGACTCACAGTTGGTCAAAATGAGTTGCAGACGCATTTATATGATGCATTATATGATGCAACACAAACTTTATTGCATCTAGAACTTCGTAGAGCAATCATCTTTACAAAATTCATAGGCACTAACAGCCAGTAGCTCGTTTAAAACAGTCTACTCAGTACCGAAGCTTTCACAAATGCTGTAATCTTATAAATAAAAATGAAATTCTGTTTGTTTGTTTGTTTATTTGTTTGTTTGTTTGTTTGTTTGTTTGTGGATTTGATTCGTATACAAATCCACAAAAATGGACCTATCGGCCTGAAATTTAGCACAGATATGTAAAATAATATAGAATAAATCACAGTCCACTTTAAAACTTTGAAAGTCCACCCGTTCCCGGAATTTAAGAGATTTTTTATGCTCTTCACGCAAAAATCTTTCCGTAATTGTAACCCCTGTAGCGAAAAAAGTGTGAAATAAGGATCGTGGTTGCCATGTGTGGCGATTTTGCCGAATAAAATGTCGTTCGTATACAAATCCACAAAAATGGACCTATCGGCCTGAAATTTAGCACAGATATGTAAAATAATATAGAATAAATCGTAGTCCACTTTAAAACTTTGAAAGTCCACCCGTTCCCGGAATTTAAGAGATTTTTTTATGCTCTTCACGGAAAAATCTTTCCGTAATTGTAACCCCTGTAGTGAAAAAAGTGTGAAATAAGGATCGTGGTTGCCATGTGTGGCGATTTTGCCGAATAAAATGTTTTAAATTCTCAAAGTAAAAATAAAAGAGTAATAATGATTTTTTTTTTGTTAGTTTATATTCGTACGGTTATTTTTTTTTTTAATTATAATATCGTGTGCATGGGAAATCAGAGCAGGAATGTAATGCTTTACACGCAAAACAATAAGAATTGAAGATTTCCGAGGCTAATGTGTAAATTTTTTTAGTTTGGCGAAAAAATAAAATGACTGAAATATGGATTTTGAGTAAGTGAGTTCTAGCGGTTGGCACAGTTTTCGGCTTTGCGCAATTTATTGAGAGCTTAAGGAAACAGATTTTTGAAAACAAGTGGAAAGGTTTTATTAGAATACAGCGTTAAATTTTAATGATCCGTGAAGAAATAATGCAGTTATTAAGGGATTTCAAGCGATCTAACTTCAGAATTCTCGCCAATTGAGTACATTGATTTAAATTGGGGGAATTCCGCCAAATTTCAGAAAATTGAAATCTTTTCATTTAGTACATCGGTGTAACGATGAATAAAACACATTATAGTTGATAATTTAAAAAAAAATCGGCTGTATTAAGGAATTCCAATTTTCAAATAAATGCGTGCTACTCTTTGGCGGTCGAACCATTTCCCATATTGATTGCTGCTAATTCAATGTTTCGAATGATTCCCTGAAAAAACTCTTGCAAAATGGCGTATGTTGGCACTTTGGCGAGGCTTAGATTTGAAACTGGAGTTTATTTGAGACTGGTATATATAATAACACTGGTGCCGATAAAAATGAATGTTGGTATATGTTTATGAGGTTGAAAAACTCCAGCACCGTTGAGCACCGTTGCACGATGAAATTTGGTTCACCTAAGTCTTTTATGATGGAGAAGGTTTTTATGCTATTCCTTAACTTGCCACTTGGTGCCGCAGCACAACGTTGAATTCTATTCCGTTTAGCCGTTTGCTATGCGAATATCGTCCAACCGATTTCGATGAAATTTGGTACACGCGAATATTAGAACACGGAGAATATTTTTCACTATCCATTTTGCTGTAACTTGCCGCTAAATGGCGCTGCAAAGCATCAACTTCTATACCGTTCGACTGATCGGCATAAAATTTTTTATACTTACACATTTGAGCACGAAGAATATATTCTAACTGCGTTCCTTTTGATGTTACTCACCACTAGATGAGACTGCAATGCATTATTATTTTAACTCGCCACTAGATGACGCTGCAGCAGGCCAAATTCTTGACCATTCAAACGGTCGCTATGAAAATCAGTATACATAGCTATTTGAACAATGAGAATATTTTGGCGTTATCCATTTTGCTATAACTCGCCAATTGACGGCGCTGTAGCAAATCATTACTTTAATTAACTACTAGATGGCCCTGCAGTGTATCACTTCTTGACTGTGCAAATGATCGTTATGAAAATTGGTATGCATAGATAGTTGAACACGGTCGCTATGAAAATCAGTATACATAGCTATTTGAACAATGAGAATATTTTGGCGTTATCCATTTTGCTATAACTCGCCACTTGACGGCGCTGTAGCAAATCATTACTTTATTGAACCACTAGATGGCCCTGCAGTGTATCACTTCTTGACTGTGCGAATAATCGCTATGAAAATAGGTATACATAGATATTTGAACACGGGGAAGAGTTTGGCGCTATCCATTTTCCTATAACTTGCCACTAGATGTCGCGTCAACACATGAACTTCAGGACTGTCCAGGCGATAGTCATGAGAATTCGTATACTTTGATATCTGAATGCGAAAAATATTTTCGACGTATCCATTTTGCTAAAACTCGCCACTAGATTGCGCTACGCCGCATGGCCTTCTGCACCGTACAAACGATTGCCTTGCAATTCGGAATGCATGATTATTGGACACAATATAACGCGATATTCACTTTGCTATATCTGTTTATTACAATGAATAGTAATCACCACAAATCGTAATATCAAAAAGTCCATTCATTCCCGTGCGAAGAACGGGTACTTCAGCTAGTTCTAACATAAAAAAGACCACATCCACAGGTAAAAATTTAGTGGAAATATTCGAGGGATAACACAAACAGTCCCTCAAGACTCAGCAATCAAGAATTTACACACATCACTTTAAAACAGCTTCGAAAATGCACGCAGAAACACCGATTCTAACACAAATCAAAGCGCCGCGTATACATGGGCAGCTCTTATCAGCTCTCGACCGGAGATCACTCCACACACTGCGGGAGCTAACTCACACACTGAACTCTCGGAGCATCGCACTCTGGTTTTATGGAGGAGGCAGAAGCTGCGAGGCGCTACGAGAAAAGTCTATTTCTCGAAGATTCAACATAAAGCGGGAATTTTGATTACGTCATATAAGAGAAATGTTAGGTTATTATGCGTTTTTAATGCAGGAAAACTTACTTCCATGCCCCACTGGGAAAATCACGCCAAATGACCAAAATGTCGCCAAGCTTGGCGACTTTGGGCGAAAAATCGCCAAATTTGGCGCCAAAAATAAGTCCCCAAAAGTGAAGTTACCGAAGGCCTAGGACCAATATTTCTCGAGATCTCTAGAACCCCATAGAAAAAAAAGGGGGAACAGAAACCGCCGTATCACCGGTTCCAGTTGACCGATTTTGATGCAACAAAAAGCAGAATTTAACTATTTGAAGCGTAAAATACGAATTTTAAACTATTTTAAGCCCCAGAACAGCGGGTTTCCCCGAAAATTCGTAACAATATATTGTTGACACACATTTTTAAAGAGTATTGTTATACTGTGTATTTTTGCATTATTTCCAACAATTACGTCCTATTGTTAAAAGTAGTTTTAAATAAAGGTTTATCACGGTTTCAAAGTATATTATTGAAACAAATTTTTAAAAAATAGGTCGTGTATTTTTGCCGTTAAAACAATTACGCCCCTTCGTTGAAATACATTTTAAATAAAGGTTTAGTCCACTGTCTTAACCTACATTATTGACATTCGTTCTTAAGAACATTGTTATATCGTTTATTTTTGCATAATTTCCAACAATTACGTCCCTTTATTGAAAGTCATTTTAAATAAAGGATTAGTGCACTTTTAAAAGTATATTATTGACACACTTTCTTAAAGAGCTATGTTATACCGTGTATTTCTGCATTATTTCCAACAATTAACGTCCCTTTGTTGAATGTCATTTTTAATAAATGTGTAGTGTACTGTTTTAAAGTATATTATTGACACACATTTTCAAAGAGCATTGTTATATCGTGTATTTTTGCCTTTCCAATAATTACGTCTCTTTGTTGAAAGTTATTTTAAATAAAGGTTTAGTCCACTGTTTCAAAGTATATTATGGACACACATTTTTAAGAAACATTGTTAAACCGAGTATTTTTGCCTTATTTCGTTACGTTCCTTTATTGAAAGTCATTTTAAATAATGATTTAATCCACTGTTTCAAAGTATATTACTGACACAGTTTCTTAAAAAGCATTGTCATACCGTGTATTTCTGCATTATTTCCAACAATTAAGTCCCTTTGTTGAAAGGCATTTTTAATAAAGGTTTACTCCACTGTTTCAAAACATATTATTGATGCACATTTTTAAAGAGCATTGTTATATATCCTGTATTTTTGCCGTTCCAAAAATTGCGTCCCTTTGAAAGTCATTTAAATAAAGGTTTACTCCTCTTTTTCAAAGTATATTATTGACACTCATTTTTAAGGAGCATTTTTATATGGTGTATTTTTGCCTTATTTCCAACAATTACTTCCCTTTGTTGAAAGTTATTTTAAATAAAGGTTTAGTCCAGTGTTTCAAAGTATATTATTGAAACACATTTTTAAGGAGCATTGTTATACCGAGTATTTTTGCCTTATTTCCAACAGTTACGTTCCTTTATTGAAAGTCATTTTAAATAAAGGTTTAGACACTCTTTCAAAGTATATTATCGACACACATTTTTAAAGAGCATTGTTATATCCTGTATTTTTGCCTTATTTTCAAAGTTTTCACCCCTTTGTTGAAAATCATTTTAAATAAAGGTTTACTCCTCTTTTTCAAAGTATATTATTGATACACATTTTTAAAGAGCATTGTTATATCCTGTTCTTTTTTGCCTTATTTTCAACGATTACTTCCCTTTGTTGAAAGTCATTTTAAATAAAGGTTTAGCCACTCTTTCAAAGTATATTATTGACACACATTTTTAAAGAGCATTGTTATATCGTGTATTTTTGACTTATTTCCAACAGTTACGTTCCTTTATTGAAAGTCATTTTAAATAATGGTTTAGCCCACTCTTTCAAAGTATATTATTGACACACTTTTTTAAAAAGCATTGTTATACCGTGTATTTCTGCATTATTTCCAACAATTACGTCTCTTTGTTGAAAATCCTTTATAATAAAGGTTTAGTCCACTTTTTCAAAGCATATTATTGGCGCACATTTTTAAAGAGCATTGTTATATCCTGTATTTTTGCCATTCTAAAAATTACGACCGTTTGTTGAAAGTCATTTTAAATAAAGGTTTAATCCACTGTTTCAAAGTATATTATTGACAGACTTTCTTAAAGAGCATTGTTATATTCTGTATTTTTGCCTTATTTTCAAAGTTTTCGCCCCTTTGTTGAAAATCATTTTAAATAAAGGTTTACTCCTCTTTTTCAAAGTATATTATTGGCACACATTTTTAAAGAGCATTGTTATATCCTGTTCTTTTTTGCCTTATTTTCAACGATTACTTCCCTTTGTTGAAAGTCATTTTAAATAAAGGTTTAGTCCACTGTTTCAAAGTATTATTGGCACACATTTTTAAGGAGCATTGTTATACCGAGTATTTTTGCCTTATTTCCAACAGTTACGTTCCTTTATTGAAAGTCATTTTAAATAATGGTTTAGCCCACTCTTTCAAAGTATATTATTGACACACTTTTTTAAAAAGCATTGTTATACCGTGTATTTCTGCATTATTTCCAACAATTACGTCTCTTTGTTGAAAATCCTTTATAATAAAGGTTTAGTCCACTTTTTCAAAGCATATTATTGGCGCACATTTTTAAAGAGCATTGTTATATCCTGTATTTTTGCCATTCTAACAATTACGACCGTTTGTCGAAAGTCATTTTAAATAAAGGTTTAATCCACTGTTTCAAAGTATATTATTGACAGACTTTCTTAAAGAGCATTGTTATATTCTGTATTTTTGCCTTATTTTCAAAGTTTTCGCCCCTTTGTTGAAAATCATTTTAAATAAAGGTTTACTCCACTGTTTCAGACTATATTATTGACACACATTTTTAAGGAGCATTGTTATACAAAGTATTTTTGCCTTATTTCCAACAATTACTTCCCTTTATTGAAAGTCATTTTAAATAAAGGTTTAGTCCACTGTTTCAAAGTATATTATTGACACACTTTCTTAAAAAGTATTGTTATAGCGTGTATTTCTGCATTATTTCCAAGAATTAACGTCCCTGTGTTGAAAGTCATTTTTAATGAAGTTTTAATCCACTGTTTCAAAGCATATTATTGACTCTTATTTTTAAAGAGCATTGTTATACACTGTATTTTTGCCTTTCCAACAATTACATCACCTTGTTGAAAATCATTTTAAATAAAGGTTTAGTCCACTTTTTGAAAGTATCTTATTGACACTCTTTTTTAAGGAGCATTTTTATATGGTGTATTTTTACCTTATTTCCAACAATTACTTCCCTTTCTTGAAAGTCATTTTCAATAAATGTTTAGAGCACTGTTTCAAAATATTATTGACACACATTTGTAAAGAGCATTGTTAGATCGAGTATTTTCGCCTTTCCAACAATTACGCCCGTTTGTTGAAAGTCAATTTAAATAAAGGTTTAGTCCACTGTTTCAAGGTGTATTATTGACTCACTTTCTTAAAGAGCATTGTTATGCCGTGTATTTCTGCATTATTTCCAACAATTAACGTCCCTTTGTTGAAAGTCATTTTAAATAAAGGTTTAGTCCACCGTTTCAAACTATATTATTGACACACATTTTTAAGGAGCATTGTTATATCGTGTGTTTCTGCCTTATTTCCTACAACTTCGTCCCTTTATTGAAAGTCACTTTAAATAAAGGTTTAGTCCACTGTTTCAAAGCATATTTTTGACACACATTTTTAGAGAGCATTGTTATACCGTGTATTTCTGCATTATTTCCAACAATTAACGCCCCTTTGTTGAAAGTCCTTTATAGTAAAGGTTTAGTCCACTTTTTCAAAGCATATTATTGGCGCACATTTTTAAAGAGCATTGTTATATCCTGTATTTTTGCCATTCTAAAAATTACGACCGTTTGTTGAAAGTCATTTTAAATAAAGGTTTAATCCACTGTTTCAAAGTATATTATTGACAGACTTTCTTAAAGAGCATTGTTATATCCTGTATTTTTGTCATTCTAACAATTACGTCCTTTTGTTAAAAGTCATTTTTGATAACGGTTTAGTTCACTGTTTCAACGTATATTATTGACAAACTTTCTTAAAGAGCATTGTTATACCGTACATATATTTTAATCTATTCTAACGGTTAGGCCCCTTTGTTGAAAGCGATTTTTAATAAAGGTATAAACTATTGTTCCAAAGTATATTATAGCCACATTTTTAAAAAGCATTTTTATACCGTATTTTATAGTATTGATTTTAAAAATTATGTCTCTTAATTGGAAGTTATTCTACTAATATGATGAATGTAAAAGTTCGCATTTTTGTGTGTTTGAGAGTTTTTGACTCAATCACGCAAAAGCGCAGAACGGGTTTGCGTAAAATTTTGACTGAAAATAGCTTACGCCCTGGTTCAATATGTAGTCTACCTTTTATGTATATAGGATACATGGTTCTTCGACAGGTACGCTCAAATTAATTCTAATACATTGCGTTATGTACATCACTTTAAGTACTATGCATGTTCTAAAACTTTCTCCCCTAATAGAAAGCTGCACCATACCTGAGTTTTATAGGCTACCTTTTAGGCGTATGTCACTAATAGTTCTTTTACAGGGAGACTCACGAGAATTAGATTATGCTGTATGGTATCTCGGTAAATATTGAACCGATTCTCAAACATTTTTATGGACAGAAAACTACAATATTCCTGTGTATTATAAACTACCTTTATCCATTATACCACATAGTTCTTTTGCAGTGACACTCATAAGAATTACATTACGCTCTGAAGGCACCTCTAAATGCTAAACTGTTTATATATGTATATATTGTTAAGAATTTTCGGTTTGTTCTGCCTCCCAGATATTAAACTTATTCTAAAATTCGTTACGCGTCAAATAATTAAACTTTGTGTTTTGTTGTATCAAAATCGGTTAACTAGAACACGACGTACAGAGTTTTGGGTTTGCCCATTGGTTAACATATGGTTTTCTAGAAATCTCGAGAAATATTAATGCTAGAGCTTTGGTGATTTCACTTATGGAAACTTATTTTTGACGCCAAATTTGGCGATATTTCGCCAAAAAGTCGCCAAGCTTGGCGGCATTTCGGTCATTTGGTGTGCTTTTACCAATGGGGCCATTAATGCTTGTTTCCCTGCACTAATATTGCGCTGTAGCTTAGTATTACTAATTTCCATTTCCAAAATTCGAGCTTTATGGGGGGGGGGGGGGTTCTTCGAGAAATAGCTCCTACCAGAATTTTCGCTTAGCTTCTGCGACACCTATAAATAGAGGCAAGGCAGGCTACCAGAGATAGTTATATTCGACGCTAATTGAGTTCGATGCATTACTCTGTAAATTGTGCTATTGGAAGCAATATTTCGCTTGTTTTTGAGTACATAGTGTAAATTCTTCATTGTTGAGTCATGAGGGACTGTTTATGATTTCCTTTTTAAGTTTTCTTTGAATTTTCGACAGTTGAAGTGTTTTATTTTTTGTACGAAATACAACATCTGTGAAAGGTTCTGTACCGAGAGGATTATTATAAGCAAGGTACTGGCCATTAATGTCTGTGAATTTTGTACAGCTGATTGTTGCTATAAGCAATATATTGCTATAAGCAATAAAATTTGTGTTCCATCCTGACAAATGGACTTTTTACTAGAATTTTCTATATACACTGGATCTTAGAACAACAAACCCAAGAATGGATCCCGACGAAGCCAATATCTCTGTAACTATTGAACCAAATGAAATACTTTTTCGATAATAGAAGTCTTCTATTCCTAAATATTATAGTTTTACGAATTTTGGGGCCAATCGGCTGTTCTAGGGGTAAACTAGCTTAAAATTCGTATTCTACGCGCCAAATAATTAAATTTCGTATTTTGTTGCATCAAAATCGGTTACCTAGACCGGGAGATATGGAGTTTTGGGTTTCCCATTGGTTAACATAGGGTTTTCTAAAATCTCGAAAAATATTGATGTTAGAGCTTAGCTGACGTCACTTTTTGGGACTTATTTTTGGCGCCAAACTTGGCGATATTTCGCCAAAAAGTTGCCAAGCTTGGCGATATTTTGGATATTTGGCGCGATTTTTCCAATGGGTCCTATAAATTTCATTTTCCTGCATTAATATTGCGTAATAGTCTAATGATTCAACTATATTCCTATGACGTAATCAAAATCCGCTCTTTAAGGGGATTCTTCGAGAAGCAGCTTCTGCGTCCCCTATAAATACGACAGCGTGCTGCCCCGGTTGAGTCAGTCTGTTTTTGACTGCTATGAGAAATAGACGCCCGTTCTGTTGAGAGTATAAGACTGTTAACGCGTATAGAAGCAGTAATTTGCATGTTTCTAAAAGCGCGTTTTGAAGTTCTGTGTAAATTCCTCATTGCTTAGTCTTGAGGGACTGTTCCCGCAATCCCTTATAAGTTTCCACTGAATATTTTTCTTGTGGAAGTACTTTGTTGGGTGTGAATTACAACATCTGTGAAAGCTTCGGTACTCAGCGGACTGTTAAAGCAAGCTACTGGCCGTTAGTGCCCGTGAATTTTGCACAGTTAGAAGCAATAAAGTTCGTTTTCCATCCTAATAAGTGGACTCTTTACTAGAACATTCTACTCCTACTGGACTTTAGAACGATGGACCCAGAAATTAAACAGAGTTTCCTGCAACAATTGGCTACCTTTCATGAATTTCTTAAAAAGTAAAATAAAAAAAAAGTTTAAATAGTTCTTTTACTCGGGCACTCAAATGAATTCTAATACATTAAGCTGTATGGATATTTCTTTGACGTCTGTACTAATTCTAATTTTTTTTTTTTTTTTTTTTTTTTTACTGATAGAAAGCTACACTATTCCTGAGTATTATATGGGCTGCCTGTCATGCATATATCACATATAGGTCTTTTACAGGGATACTCATTCGATTTACATTACGATCTCTGGAACTAATGAATTGATTCTAAAACTATTTTCACGGACGGAAAGCTGCACTATTCCTGAGTATTGTAGGCTACCTTTCTTTATATAGCATACTTAGTTCTTTTACAGGGACACTCATAAAAATTACGTTACGCTCTATGTGTACCTCTGTAACGATTAAGC
Organism: Cheiracanthium punctorium; assembly: GCA_038373885.1. Classification (NCBI taxonomy): domain Eukaryota; kingdom Metazoa; phylum Arthropoda; class Arachnida; order Araneae; family Cheiracanthiidae; genus Cheiracanthium; species Cheiracanthium punctorium. Next base: position 18,166 of record JAWZYV010020343.1, read on the forward strand.
CGATTCTGAAGGGGTTTTTTTTACTCATAGAAAATTACGTTATTTCTGGGTATTAAAGGCTAGCTTTAATGCATACAGCATAAATAGTTCTTTTACGTGGACAATCAAAATAATTCTAATACATTACGCGCTAAGGACATCTCTATGACTACTGAACCGATTCTAAAGATGTTTTCAGTAACAGAAAGCTTCACTATTCCTGACAGGCCCGGACTGGCCAGGGTGTCTGACTGTCTGCAGACGGGTGGGCCCGCCCCCTCGGCGGGCCCATCCTGCTGAGGGCATGCCCCCAAACAGAAAAAAGAAAATAAAAAAGTACTATACTGATAGCACTTAATGAAGTTTGACACAGAAAATTTTTTGCAGCTGCATTTGCTCCCCAAAAGGCTTCAAAACACTTTATTTTATATGTAGTTCTCAAAATGTTTTGAGAGAGGATTCCTGAATGAACAAGGAATTAATTAATATGAATGACGCATATTAATAGCTCAATATTTTTATGAATGCATTAATTATCAATCATAATTAATTAATAATAACACCATACCCCGAAAGTTAACACCTATTATTTATCGGTTATACAATAACCCGGGCCCCACTTTTCTTGAGACGGACGGGCCCCTACCCTCCCAGTCCGGGCCTGATTCCTGAGTATTATGGACTACCTTTTATTTCTCTCTATTCTAAAAAAAAGTAACGGCCGCTGCCGCAAGCTTGTTCTGATATCTCCTTCGAAACCGTGAGGATTTGAGGTATGATAAAGGTGTCCACGGATTCGGAAAATTCCGAGGAACCTGATAAGCTGACTTAAATTTCGAAAATCGAATTATTTTAGAAGATATTAATAAAAAAGTGTACGTCAATCGTAAACAATTGGTATCTGTAACTTTGCTGTACAGCGAACGACGGCCGAAAAAATTAAAAGTGGGCCTTTTTTTCCCGCAGCTGTACATAGTATGCAAGATCGATTGTACGCTGTTATTAGAGCTAAAGAGGATGCTACAAAATATTAACTATCAATTACTTCATTTTCATAAGGTAATATTGTTGCGTAAATAAAATATTCTAATATTTTGAACCAGTCTAAATTTTTGTCTAATATTTTGATGTGTATCAGAAAGCTATTGTTTACCTAATTTATTGTTTTTTTTTTTTTTTTTTGTAAATGTTAAAGTATTATCTAAACATTCCAGATTTAATTTAAAAGAAATTTAATTGCATTTACTTAGTATCAAAAATAAATAAACGGAAAATAATTTCTTTCTTATTACTTTTTCTTAATTATTCTAATATTTTGAATATGAGCAGCAGTACAAGTGCCATGATAGTTAAAAAGGTCTTTCAACGATTTTTTTTTTTTTTTTTTGGTTCTTTTAATTTTCACATGACAGTGTAACAATGGTTAAAGGAATGCTACAAACTAAAGATCTAAATTTGCGGTTATTAGTACTAACGTGTACCAATGACCGCAACCTGTTTGCTAAATACACGTTGACAAATTAGTTGACTTTATTGAATTAAGCTAGAAGGAAACTGATTACGCGTAAGTGGACTTAGATATCACAGTTTGGTTTGGTTACACAACTAACTAATCAACCCAATTTCTTTTGTTCTTTTTTTTTTTTAAGAATGCATCTATGACTAGCGTAAAATATTAACAAAATTACTTGAGCTATTTAAACATAATGACTCTTCAGGAGTTACACTGCGTAGCGTCTTTATCAAGCGTCATAAGGTAAGAAAGTTTTGATGAATTTTAAAAAAAAAAAAAAAACTGCTACGTCACGCTTCAGCACATTTTAAAATGCTATTTCGTGTTTCAGAGGAATTTTATTTTTCCCATGAGTCAGTTAAGTTTATCGCCTGTAAGAGAGTATATTCAGCTTATGGACATAATACAGTGACTGTAAATCCCATTCGTTCTAATCCTAATTAATTTTGTTAAACAGCTGACATTTTTAAACGAGGCGAGAATGTAAAAATAAAATATCGTATCTTCCAGGTGGGATATATCCAAAAAGTTTCTGCAAACTTCACGGGAGAAGGAATTCGTTCCACATCGTACCCTGTTGTTAATAATAAAAAGTACTATTCTTCTGAGTGGAGTGTGGAGAGCTTTGTGCGCAACAGCTAAAGTTGGTAGTCTTCTTAACATTGATATTTCATTTAAGGTATGACTCTAACTTCGGGACACTTTTCTTTTTAAGAAGTAAAATTCCAATGAAAAATCCATGTTTTTAATTTAAATGGAGAACAAAATTAAAAATTTAAATGCTGCTTTCATGAAATTCAATGTAAACTTTGAAACATTGGAAATTTTAAGTGAAATTTAAATGAAAAATTGCATGTACGCCAGACCTCCTGTAAGCAATTCTAATAAATATTTTTTTAATAATAATTTTACAGAGTATAAAACTAAAATATTTATCTGAGTTCTAATAAACATGAAAATATTTCAGTTTTTATAAGAGAATTTGGTATTGTTTCTGAAAAAAGCAGTTTTTGAAGTCAAAAATGGTCATAAACAGTGGTGGGAAAAACTACTTTTTTTTTGTAGCGCGCTACAACTACCGCTACTTTTCGAAAAATGTAGTTAACTACAACTACAACTACTTTTTGACAAATGTAGTTAGCTACACTACTTTTGAAATGTAGTCGCTACTTCGCTACTTTTTCGCTACTTTTAGGAGACAAATTTTGCTAACAGATTCAATTTGCATTACATTCATATTTAAGGATATTTATATCCTAATTAGAGAAAACTATCGATATCTAAAGCCTTGGTTTTCTACTCGCGTCCAGCGTGATTAATGACCTCAGCGGGTGTCTCTCGCGTCCAAAGAACGAAAGGTGGTTTCCTTGTAGCGTTGAGCGCCGCAGATTTGGTGGACGCACGGAAGACCCCGGGCACCTTTTCGCCTTTAATTAGAAAAAAACTATTGCTCTAATAAACAACTACCAGGCGAGTATTTGAGCAGGGGGAGGCGGGCCCCTCCGAAAATGTAAAGCAATTATTAAAAAGGAGCTATTTTGAAACATTTCTTTTAACTTTAGAACAATAAAGTTTAAAATACCGAATCGTCCCCCTCCCCCCGAAATGGTAGCCTAGCCTATATATACGCTACTGGCAACTACTGCTAATTATTGAAGTATTGCTGAAACTAATTAAGTTTTAATACCTCTATGATAAAAATAAATTGGGAAAGTGAGCTCTGAAAGCATGAGAAAAATCATGAGAACTAAAAAAGTTTTTAAAAATATAATAAAATGGATGTCTGAACGGGAAAAAAAGGCCCGTTTTGAGACCCCTTTCATGTTGTACAAACATTCTAGTTTCTTGAGCACAAATCAAAATTAATGAGTATAAAGGCCTTTTTTCATGACTTACCAGATTAGTGATTTATGACGAATGACCCGTGTGAACCATGTAATATTGTATAATTGTTTTAATTGAAAACATCACATATGATATGCATATTATAAAATAATGAAAACAATTCCTAATTAAATTCATGATATATCTATTTAAAACATTGCATTAAAAAAATCCTCTATATATGTTAAAGAAATTTTAAAAGTTATTATCATCAACACAACTTTTTCTTTGTGTTAGGTATAAAAGAATTTTATAGAATTATATTGTTATTTTAAGGCTAAGAGAGAGATAAGTCTAAGGATTTTACAAACTATTAATTATTAATAGAAATTCTCATATTTTCGTATTAAATTCTGAAAATTATTACACAAAAAACCTAATAATTTAAATATAATAGACACTTTAAAATTTTAACGAAAGAAAGCAGAATTTCAACATATTCATGGAAGACTGCCATGCCTCTAGTATAAAATAAAAACCACATAAATTTATTCAAAAACATGTTTATTAAATTTTAACAAGAGATGGATCTCAAAATTGTTATCCGCCAAACATGATCGTCGAGGAGAAAATAAGTCCGATGCAATCGAAAACAATCTTTGTACAGATGCACTGGACGGCACGCCAGTGTTAGTTTTTTTGAAGGCTTCTTTCATATACGTGTACGCCGAAAGCGAAGATACGGGTTTTATTGGCTCTGACAAGAACCTTGTAAGTTCTTCCTCGTAACTATTTCGAGTGCATGCGAAAGAGAAATTAAAAAAACCAGAAAAGTCATCATCCATGGGCCTCATCATAAAGTCATGATCCTCGATACTGATATCTGAAGTTGTCGGAAACATATTCTGGAGGTATTCCTCCATCCATTTTTTTGGCTTCGGTCTTCCTCTCCTCCTCAATCCAGAATAGTTTGAATCTGGGATGGAAACAAGCTGAGAGAACAGTTTCTCTGTCCCACAGCAAATGACTAAATCTCGTTTCCACCTGACAACTGAAGATTTTGCGCCCCCTCCTATTTTTTAAAAATGCAACTAGGTAGCTTCAATATACCATTTAGCGCCCCTTGGCCGATGCTGCGCCCGGGTACAGTTGACCTTCCTTGCTCCCCCGTAGCCAGGGACGGCCCGACACGGTAAGCAAGGCATCGGAGCGCCATATTCGAACTAAAAAACTAAGGAAAACTTAATCTGGAGCATAACACGGGGCTTCTTTACGTTTGCAGGGAGGCTCCACGTACCCTTTATCAGCTCTTGCACCTAGCTACGCCACACATTTAGCTATAAAAGCTTTCAGCGGTTAAAATGAGGCTTTCAACTTCAATAATATACGGACTGTCAAATATGCATGGTGCTCTGAAACTCATTGGCAAAAAGTTAAAGAGTGGTAAAGGTAAATAAGACGGTTACGAATCACGTAACAATGTAGGGTTTGATAAGTCGTCCTATAGTACCTGTTAATAATTTATTTTTTCACAGAAAGTTCACTAAAATTCACTATTAACATGATTGATTACTACTGTACATTGACTAAAAGATTTATTATTAAACAATTATTAACAGGTAAATGAAACCATTTCCGACATCCACAGTGCTATATTATTCTGAACAGCCTTGGTAGAGATGGCGCCCGGTGCGGTCGCACCGTTCGCTCTACCTTAGGACCGGATCTGAAAACTGTCACTACAAACGAAGAACACTGTAACCGAGGTCAGCAATATTTTTAGCCCCTGAAATAGTATCTTGGATGCATATGCTTATACCTTTTGTCCCTTTTCAACAAACTCAAAAAAGATAAGGTTATCAACTCGTCAAAAAAAAAAAAAAAAAAAAAATGTGTACAATTTCTAGATATTTACTTTCTTTTTTTTCAGTTTCAGGTTCCACGAAAAATGTACTAATCAGTTTTTACACTTCTTTGAGACAAAAAACATTCCTAGTTGTAGAACATAATCACGTGATTAATTAATGTTTGAAAAGCTACAATACTGCAGAACTGTCATTACTCTTGTGAAAGTTGAACACACCACCAGGACACAAGGATAATAAAGAGTGCCCAAACTCAAAAAAGTGCACTATAACGTCGAAAAATGACCAAACCTTAATATAAATAAACTTAGTAAAACTAAGCATAAATAAAATTGTTGTTCAATGCATCGATCATAAGGAGGAGGCAAAGAGAAAATTAAAAATGTCGGTGATTCTTCCAGAAGCGGTCTCGATGCTTTCAAGAAAATTCCTGTGAGAAAACCGTAAGTTTTTCTCACGCTTCGTAGTTTTCCATAGATGGTGAGTGAGAGGATGGGGGGGGGGGGTCGCTAATTGCGAGGACTGACTATATATCATGTCAGATTTGAAAGGATATCGCCTAAAAGGAAGTTCACGGAATACTGGACACTGAATGATTGGCAATCATCCTGGCAAGTGGACACTACACTGTATTTATGGGTGCAATATAAAAAAAGATCAAAGAAAATTAATGATGTTACAAAAGCATACAATTTACAGATATGTAAAATTCCTTTTCGAAAGCAAAAAATACTCATTTTTATGTTGATTTATGTTGCAAACACGCAATAGCAGTCAAAAATATGCAGACCCTGATCAGACATAGAAGGGGCCCCGGGGCAAAAAAAAAAAAAGGTTGTTTTGGGCCCCTATACTATTACAGACATTTTAACTTATTTGTGATTGTTTTCTATTTTCCCAGCATAAAAATGAAACATTTCAAAATAATTCTAAAATTAAATTAAAAATTACCCATGTATTTATACTCATTTAGAACAAGACTATGCATTTAAAATTGATTTTAATATTTTTTAAATCCATTTGTATTATTAGCGTATGTGTGCGCTGAGTTCCACCTGCCAGAAAATTTTCTTTTCTACATCATATTTAAAAAAATGCTAACTAATGGATATTTTGTGATAAGTACATATGGCCATGAATTTTCAATAACGCCTTTAATTTCTATTTTATTGATCTAGTCTTAGAAACCATTATCATTGTGTTA
>JAWZYV010020344.1:0-21632 GCA_038373885.1 Cheiracanthium punctorium
GTTGCCAAAGAGAGTGCTGTAGGAAAGTTTGTCGCCTTTCGTGAGTCAGGTGAGTGTAGACGGATATCATGTAGAGATCCTACGAGATACGGGAGCTAGTAAGTAGTATACATGTTCCTAAAGAGAATTATACTGGGGAAGTTGTTTGGCTTCGCCAACCCTTGGATGAACAAGCCAGTTGTTTGCCAGTGGCGCGAATTGAAATTTCTGGGAGTTTTGGGAAGGTGCAGACAAAGGCGGCAGTTGTTAGTAAAACCCTTGATGTTGTGTGTGACTACGGCAACGTTACACTAGGGCGATCTGCCAAGGGAAGGGTGCCTTGGTAGGAGGACTTTATAAGGGCTTTTAACGCGTATTCACGTTACATCTGGAGAAAACCTACCAAAACTCCAGACCGTTAGATCGACAGTCGCGCGATGGGACCCGAACCCGGGACCTTCACACTTCGGCCATCTACCATTTTCAGTGGCATAACCACTGTGCCATGGTGAGGCCAGTAAAACCCTTGAACCCCATCCATATCTGTTAGGAAATGCAAGTGCTAAATTGTTACAAGAAGCTAACAATAATGAACCAGAGCTTATTTGTGCAATAACTAGAAGCAAAACTTTTAAAGAAAGGTCTGTGAGAAAGAGGGGAATTTGCTAGAACCGGCTATTGTTCGCGCGGAGCAACTTCCGAACGAAAATACGGTGGACTTAGGGGTGTCCGACTTGACAACAGATCAGCGCGCGTTGATTGATCTGAGTCGATTGATAAAAGGGAATGCGAAACTTAAAAACCTCTGTTTGAAAAACAAATATTGAGGAAGGAAAGGGGAAACAGAATTATTGTATTAAAAACGACATCTTCTTTAAACGACAAACTGATCACCGAGGAAAGATCACCGATCTTGTTGTAATTCCGAAAGTGATTAGACGAGATGTGATGACTTTATGTCACGAGGGATTTTCTGCCCACATAGCGGTAACGAAGACTAAAGATCGTTTAATGCGAAATTTTTTTTGGCCTGGGTGCTACAAAGAAATAGAGGAATTTGTGCGTTCCTGTGATTTTTGTCAGCGGGCGGGCAAGGCGAATGATAAGAAAAAGGCTCCTTTGAAGCTTGTGCCTATTATTAAGGAGGTGTTCTCCAGAATCAATATCGATGCCTGTGGTCCCCTTCCCTTATCCGATTCGGGAAAAAGATTCTTCATTTCAGCAATATGCATGTCAAGTAAATATCCTGAGGCCATACCGGTAACAGACATTAGTTCTGTTTCTGTCACAGATGGATTATTGCATATTTTTAGTAGAATGGGGTTCCCAAAAGAGGTTCAGTGTGACAACGGAACGTCGTTCACGAGCAATCTCACAACCGAATTGTTTGATAGATTTGGCATTAAAGTAATTCACAGTTCCGTAGCTCATCCGCAGTCTAATCCTGTTGAGAGATTTCATCGCTCCTTAAAGCGATTGCTGCGTGTACTGTGCATTGAGGCCGGGAGCGAGTGGGAGCGCCATTTATCTGCAGCACTGTTTGCTCTTAGGACGGTAGTTCATGAGAGTATTGGGTTTTCGCCGGCTGAGTTAGTACATGGAAGGAATTTAAGGACCCCAGAAACTTTAATTTATGAGAAATGGGTAGAACCGAGTGATGAGGGATCGCCGGTAACGGAATACGTGTTTTAAATGATAAACCAGCTACATAGATCGCAAGAATTAGCGGCCGAGCGCTTAGGTGAATTGCAGAAAAAAAGAAAAGTCTGGTATGATCGAAACGTGGTGAAGCGGGAATTTCAGATCGGAAACAAAGTTCTCATATTCGTAACATGCGGGGCAAATAAATTATCAGCGCAATGGATAGGACCCGGGGTTATTGAGCAAAAATTCTCAGACACTAATTACTTAGTAAAATTAGGAGAGCAAACACTACGTTCGCGAGTCTATCATGTCAATATGTTGAAACCATACCACTAAAGGCCTGAAATAATAAGCTTAATGATGCCCCAGGACGAAAGTCAAACTTGTGATTATGAATGGGAGTTTCTGTATGTGGATAATGATGCAAATGTGCTTGATTTTTTGGAAATTGTCAGAGAAAGCGATCTAGAAAGGGAATTAGACGCATCCCAAATCGACCAACTGAAGCAAATTTTAATTAAACGGTCTGAAATGTTTTCTAACAATCCAGGATTAACGGATGTGGTATGCATAATATTGACTTAATCTCGAATAAACCCATTCGGCCAGGCCCTTATAAAGCTTCGCGCCGTCAAAATGAAATTCTGAAACAAGATGCTGAAACTAGGTATCATAGAGATGGGCGAATCGGAATTTTGCGCCCCTATGATCTTGGTCGATGTACCGGGGCGTGACCCAAGACCTTGTATTGACTACCGACGACTAAATGAAAACATCAGAACAGAATTTTTCCCCTTACCCAGCATTGAGGAAAGAGTAGAGCGTGTTGCTGCAGCCAAGTTTATCTCGATTATTGACCTTGCGAAGGGTTATTGGCAAAGGAGGCTAAGAGAAAGCACCATTTGTCACCTCCTTTCGTTCGTTTAGGCCGTTAAGAATGCCGTTTGGATTTAAAAACGCCCCCTATTTTTTTTAGCAAAATGAAGTCTAACATTTTACAAGGCTACGAAAATTTTGCAGTGCCGTATTTAGGTGATGTGGCAATTTATTCGTCCGACTGGGATACTCATCTCCGACATATTGATATGGTTCTAGAACGGATCGGACCTGCGAAATTAACTATAAAGCCCACAAAGTGAAAGTTTGCGCAGCGCAAAGTAAAATATTTAGGACATTGTATTGGTGGTGGAGAGAGGTCACTGGCGGAAGCGAAAGTGAAATGCGTTGCAGATTTTAATCGCCCAACAAACAAAACCCAAGTCAGAGGATTCTTGGGATTGGCGGGATACTACAGTAGATACATTTCCTGGTATTCCGAAATCGCTTCCCCATTAACGGACACTTTAAAGGGTAAAGAGAAAAAGGGAAAAATCATTTGGAATGATGCGCGCGAAAATGCCTTTCAGACTTTAAAAGAGAAGCTAACAAAATTCCCCGTGTTGCATACTCCCGATTTCAGTTAGCGTTTCTTGGTGCAAACGGATAGTTCTGATATAGGAATAGGTATTGTTCTGGCACAAAAGAAAGAGAACGAAGAACATCCCCAGACAGCACATAAGGTTAAATCAAGTTTGGCATTTCTTTGAATTTGACGCATTAATGCAAGCTTGACAGTTCAACTCATTCTAAGCTGGCAGCAAGCTTGCAGGAGTCAAGTTGAATTGTCAAGTTTAAATACAGCTTGATTTAAGCTTGAAAATTGATACTCGCGTGATTTTTCCTTTTTAAAGGAGCGTTGATGGCGCCATCTGTGAAAGAGAATGGACATTAATTGTCTAGCGTCCTCAAATTTGCTGAAAGTTCGTAAAAGATGTGTTTTATTTTATATTACCAGTGCCATATTACCGGCAGGGCAAACGGGGCAACTGCCCAGGGCCTACAGATTTTAGGGCCCAAAAATCTTACATCTTACACTTTTGTAATTTTAAAATAAAATTACAAAGGATAAAAAAAAATTCAGAAGTTAAATAATTTTTTTAATTATAAAGTATGAACAATGAAAATAATTCAAATTTACACTTGTATAAATTAATTTTAACTTATTTTTAATTCTTCGAAATGCTCTATATCAATATAGCATACCAATATGTAGGAAAATAACCTCATTTGTAAAGAGAATTTTTAGCGTTAAAAAATAGCAAAATTTTTCAATTATTTGTTATTTTAAGAAATATTTACAAAAATGACTAAAGTGTTTGTATTCCATACATGTTAGCAACTGTGCTATAGCATTTCGAAGTAACGTTTAACTATCTGTTTCTTTCATTTCAGATTACTTAACACAAAATTTGTGTTAAGTAAACCATTTCTATATTTACAAATATGGAAATTCTTCAAAATAAAATACAATTATACTACGAAATTGATTTCAAAATCAGTCGTTTGTCTCGATTTTGGCCAGCAGTATTGCTTCATGAGTGTTCCGGTACTGAAAGTTTTAAAACGTGTTTTTTTATTTTAATTTTTATTTTAATTTAATTTATTTTGATGCATTATTTTAATTCTGATGCATCCCATGGAAAATAAAAGAAACAAATAACACATCGCCCACTTATCAATTTGGCGAGAAAACAGCGTGGTAAGTCACTTCAAACTTTAGTCATAGCTGCACAAGGCTACCGTGGCGGAATGGATAGCGTGCTCGACTGCGAAGCCACAGGGCCCGGGTTCTATCCCAGCGACGAACACTCGATGGAAACAGATTAAATTAAATTGAAATTTCAGCGTAGAGGGGGAAAATGCGCGGAAAAATAAAATTGAAATTTTAAGCTTGAAATTAAGCTTGAAACGTCAAGCTTGAAATGTCAAGCTTAATGCAAGCTGGGCAAGTGTAAACTAGAACACTTGATTCAAGCTTGCATCAAGCTTACACGATTAGAATTTTCAAGCTTATTGATTTGATAAATCAAGCTTGCTGCAAGTCTGCTGTGCTGCCTGGGTCCCCTGCTATATTTAAGTAAGACATTTTCTAAGGCTGAACGTAACTACACTACCGTCGAGCGTGAGATCGCGGCAATTATTTACGCAATCCGTAAACTACATTATTATCTAGACGGAGCTAAATAATTCACAATAATTTCGGATCATCGTCCGCTGACTTGGTTAAAAAACAATGTGGGCACAAATTCTCGGCATCCTGTAGGATCTTGCATTCCCTAGTGAGAATTTAATACCTGAATTTGCAATTTTAAAAGTATTAAAACCAAAATCTAAAACTAAAAAGCTTCCCAAACGTTTCATTGCAATTTACGACAATATTAGCCACTACGGCACCTGGGCGACGATTCTTCTAACTGGCTTTTCAAATTTCGACAGGAGTACTGTACTGTGTTCGCGTAAAAGTAAACTCCAAACAAATTATTTTATTCTTTTTTTTTTTTTTTTTTTTGTTAAGTCAGGTACGGAAAATACTAGCCATATTTTATAATAACGACAAAAGATTTATTTAATTTAATATTCATGAAAAAAATTAAATATCAACTTGAGTAATAAATAAACTAAATATGTGATAATGATTATGGCTAGCTACAACTGCTGTGTTCTCTCATAATAACGCAGAGGAGAGCTTGAAGCCAGTCTATGCTTTTTCAAGTAACATTAGTTGAACAAAAGTTAATATGTTCAAAAGGATAAATTACTTTTAAAATCACATAAAATATTATTTTCGTATACTTTTCTATAATACGAGGTATACTCTGAAATTTTTAAGACAATAGCAGACGATAGGCGAAAAAAAAAAAAAAGTGTTAAACATTTTTACTCTTTTTTGGTCGCAGACGATAATTTGTGGTAACAATTGCAATTTATCTGGCGCAGAATAAATTTTGAAATAAAAGGAAAATAGAGTTGACGCGAGAGGGCGAGAGCATTGTCGAGCTCATTTTCTGTGAGTTTAAAGTGAGGTTAAATGAACAAGAATGCCTTCAACGTCTCCAATTAGCATTTGGAAACAAAGCTCCATCTCGTGCTACTGTATTCAGTAGACTCACAGAATTTCGTAGAGGTAGAGCACGAGATGAAGAACACTCAGGAAAAATCTTGTGAACTGTAGTCCCAGAAAATGTGCCCGCTGTACGAAAAATGTTAATCGATGATAATCGCTTGCATTTACCAAATGATACAGAAGGAACTTCACATGGGATCCGGAGCTATACATAAAATTATTCATGAAGAACAGCATGTGAAAAAAAAAATTGTCGTTTTGTCCCCCAATAATTTATCAGAACGCCAAAAGCGGAGCTTGTCAGAATCTACAAAGGAACCCTAAAACTACTTAACCGATGGTGCTCATCGCCTTATTTCTAAAATCGTAACTGTTTATGAAACGTACGTAGATACCGTTCTTTTCTAACGTTCCAACAAGCTAAAAAATGTAAAGTATGGATCTTTAAAGACGACCCCAAACTAACAATGGTGAAAAGACAACGAGCAATGAAAAAAAGTTATTTATGCCGTCAGGGCCGGCCCAAAGGGGATGCGAATGTAAACGATCTCCTAAGGCCCGGCTCCTGGGCCATTTTTTTGCCATCACATTAGATCGAGCTTGGTAGATGGTTGCGATATATCCCGAAAAAAGCCGAGAAATAAAACTAATATGTACTAGCAGTGCTAGTAGTAACTTGCATAAGACATGATAGAAAAGAGGGCCCGCTCTTGCACTTCGCCTGGGGCCCCGCACGCTCCTCGGGCCGTCGCTGATGCCGTTTTCTGCAGAAGGCTGGGACAGAAGACAGTTACAGAGCTAACTGGTACACCACAAAGTGTCTTCCAGAAATTCTTTAAGATGTTAAGTTAATGTAGGGGACTCCTGCTTTATCATTACGATGCATCTTCTGATACGGCAAGATTGATAGTGAAATTTTTTTGAACAAAAACAAATCAACCCTAATAGCACAGATGGTCACAAAAGAGTCGCTGTGACGTCACAGACGGTCACAATTGTCACATACTAGTTACATTGGGACTTGTGAGAGATGTGACTCTACTGTGTGGTTACTGTGAAGTTTATTTGTGACCAGTCACCAGGTGACGTCGCCGTGAAGTAACCATGTGACTAGTATGTGATCGGTCGCTCAGTGACTCTACTGTAAAGTCACTGTGTGACTGTTTTGTGACTGCTGATTTTTTTGGACTTCAAAATGACGTCACACTGGCCGCTTTTGCGACTTTGAAAACAGATTCATTTTTTCTAATATTTTGTGGCAATTTCTTTCGTGAAACATTTAATTAATAAATCCGAAAATAGTAATTCAATAAAATCTCTCAGTTATGAAGTAATGGAATTTAGTTTAATTTATTAATTTTTAAATTATTTCGTTTAAACAAGACAATATTATTTATAAAAATATTAGAGTTGAGAGTTCTAATCACAATGGTGAAAACTAAGTATCTGCAAGTAAAATTAGCAATTTCTTTCATATCCCCATGGCATATATGTTTCGATAGCGTATGTAGATTTAAATTTCGGAAGGGGGGGGGGAATCTCCGGTATTTTAAACCTTATTGTTACTAGAGTAAATACAAATGTCTAAAAATTGCTGTTTTTTAATAATTGCTTTAAGTTTTCGGATGGGTCCCGGGCTCCCTCCCCCCCCCCTTTAAATACGTCCCTGGTATGTTTGAAAGCTCCGCTAGGAAATTTTTGATGTAAAACTATGGTTCTAAGTCAAAAATACTTTATTTATATTGTCTAATGCATGTTTTTCCAATTAATTTTATTTATTTTTATATGAAATCCCTTTTAAGCAAAATGTAGCAAAAATATGAATCTTATCCCTCATACCTTAATATATATCAAACCCCGCATGTCGCACATTACAAATTTATTTCATTACCGAATAAAAAATTTCAATAAATCATTAGTTTTTTCGGATGAATACTTAAATAAAACAGCACATTATCTCCTGAAAATAATTTATGTGAAAAAAAAAAAGATTTCCAAGATTTTTAATTTATATTTATTAAATTATGGTATTTTCCCTCCATTTATAAAATACTCCATAAAAATTTTAAATTTCCAAAAAAAGACATGCCAGAACTAACTTTTGCAGCAATCAGTTTACTTTTAAAACAGCCTGAGCACGGTAATCATAGCGCTGAGGTAACGTGCTGGCGTATGAACCAGTACGTCGAGGGTTCGATGCTGGTCCCGAGCGTGTCCTTGCCTGAGAGTTTGATGCTGCCATCTAGTGCATGTTCTCGGTAACTCTTTTCCCCCGAATTTTTTCGCTGTCATAAAACTGTCCCAAAGCGACTTCTCTGAAGGGTCGCAATGTGAATACAGAGCGAGAGGACATAGGGACCGTGGGGTGACTTTGCTGCGGAGTCACGGCGACTGTTTGTAACTCTATTGTAACAGTATTCTGTGGTCGCATTTCAGTCACAGGAGACGGTTGTGCTATTAGGGAAACTGATAGCAAGATCCAGGAAATAGGGTGGATATTCTATGTGTGGCTTTTGGCTATGTTTTAATCTTTAAAAAAAATTTACGTGGTTGCCGTTTTCATTCCAAAAATGAGATTGATAGGGCTGTAAAAGCATATTTTGCATCGATTCCCAGAAATGGATGGCTTGAGGCTTTTAAACTTTGAAAAATTCGCGTATAAAAATGCACTGATATTGGGATTATTTTGAATACTTCTCAAATTTGGTAACTTGTACCATTTAGCTGTATCGCAAAAATTTCTTAAGTGACCCTCGTATTTTTCTCAATTTGACGCCCCTCCCAAAATCAAACGTGTGCGACCGCACACGCCTCAGGCCGGCCCTGACTGTGGCGTACCCCCCCTCCTCCTTTCCTCGCTTTTGACCCTGATGTGGTGGGGCCAAAGATGGAGCCTCTTCCAAACCGCAGACGGGGGGGGGCAGCTTGATAAAAAGAAGAACCTCTCTCGAATGGAGTAGGGAGTGGCAGGTGCAGAGAGGAACCCCCCCCCCCCTATGTTGTAATCAGGTGTTGAGAACAGGAAAATGTTCGCAGAGCCGTCAGCGCCTTACTTCAGAAAGCACGTGGGTTTTGTAGTGCTGGCAGAATAATCTACGCATTTTTGAATATTAGCAGCAATCAATGTTTATATTTGTATTATAGCTTATTGTATGTATTAAATAAATAGAGTAAACATAGAACCCAGAATCTTTTAATTCAATTTCGAATGCATATTATGCCAGGGAGGCATGTGGTTAATTCCTGTTGAAATACGCTACCCTTCATGGCGTCCCAATGTGCAAATTCCTACAGAAGTACTTCTTAATTGCAGCAACTGCGGGATTCATCAAATTAGTATTTAGTGTGGTGCCTTCCATTCATAAGCTCCATGGCTTCGTTACGGTACTTTTTCTCTTTGAATAATAACACAAGTGTTATGCCTAAGTTAGCAACCTGATGTTTTAGTTTTTATAGGATGGTTCCATTATTTAATACGTATTCCTAGTTACAGTAATATGAAAGAAACAGGAAATGGCTAAAATATGCTGCATGGTGACACTTTTTAGTAGAGCGATAAATGCGCCAAATACTGTAAATTAGATAGTTTAAAGCTGTGAAAAGATCCGAAAGATCTTGTATTTTCACTTATCCATTATTGCTATTTTGTAATCTAGCTGCTCCGTGCCATGCGTAAGTAACGAATAGGCTCGCTCCATTTGACATCATTAAACTGTTCATTAGTATATTCGCACATGCGTTATTATTATTACGCTAATGCCCACATCTAGTTGTTGCCGTTCGCAGCGTAGAAATATCGTCGAATTTGGTACCGCATACGTTAGCGTATTATATAAGTTGATGAAAAAAGAAGAAAAATACAGCATTCAGTTACTTAAAGCTGTTCCCAAGTAGAACGAATGAGTAAGTTATTTCACCTCTACTTTTCTTGTTCTGTACTCATTTCACTTCATCTATCGAACAGGTCAGAATAGAGTGGACGTGCACAAGCCTTTTATAAAAGTGAAAAACGGATCCGGTCAGGAGACGACTACTCACTACTCCGTCTTCTACGAAGGAATTCCGGAAAACTTCAGGCTTGTGGCTGAAAAGGAGCTGAACGAGACGGAGGAAAACAGGAGAGACGGCCTCAGGAGGCTGAACGGAGCCCTGCAAGGTAATATTTTAACCCTCTGAAGGGGGAAAGCATATTCACATCAATGCAGAAGACCCTTCCGGATGGACTACCCAACGCGGGAAGAATGTAATCGTTGCCACCGATCCATTTAACTACCAACAACATGGCGGTCGACCGAATCGCCGATCCTGCGCTGCAGGGTGTTGTGGGACTTGCGGCTGTGGGAGTTGCGACGCTCATGAAAATGGTGGGATTTCCGGATGGGGTTAGGCGGCGACGGCCGGGATCACTGTTGTTGTTTTAGGGTTTCGCAGAAGGGGCAGCGGTAGCATATTTTCGAGGGGTTCCCACCAGCGATGACCGGACCCACTGTTGTTTTTTGGAGGGGTCTCGCAAAGGGGCAGCGGTAGCATATTTTCGAGGTACCTCCTACAGCGATGTCCGGACTCCCTGTTGTTGTTTTTTGGGGGGGGAGGGCTTGCAAATGTTTGGATTGGTTGATTTGGCAACGCTCCGCTTGGGCGATCTGCCAAGGGTGGGGGCTGCCTTGGTAGGAGGACTTTCTAAGTGGTTCTAACGCTTATTCACTTTATATCTGGAGAAAAGCTACCAAAATTCCAGAGCGTTAGATCGACAGCCGCGCGATGGGACCCAAACCCGGGACCTTCCCACTTTGTCCGTCTACTATTTTCAGTGACATAGCCACTGTGCCATGGTGGGGCGGGTCTTGCAAAGGGCCAGCGGTAGCAAATATTCGAGGGGTCGCCTGCAGCGATAGCCGGATCCACTCATTTTTTTAGGGGGTGACGTCCCTCAAAGGACTAGCGGTAGCATATTTTTGAGGGGCCCCCTTACAGCGATGGCCGTATGGCCGTTGATAGCAGCCGATGGCCGTCAGAAATCCCACGCGTCGGAACTCTCACCGTCGAAAGTCCCACGTAACCGCTCCATAGAGCTCAAGAAGTTTTCTGACACAAACGGCTGCACGGCCGCGAGGGGGGACCCTTAGACCCAGCACATAATGATATGTGTTATTACAAAATTTATTAAAAATGTTATCTTTGTATTCAATTAATCTAAGTTACCCTCTAAAACACAAATATCAATTCTAGCAAAAATGAGTATGAAGTTCAAAATATTTACGGAAAAAGAAATATCATCCAGTTTCAGAACGTTTGTTGTAATAAAAGGACGCTTGGAGCGCTCATTATGGAATTTCTAAAGCAGAAGTAAAGTTCAAGGGCGTTTTCCAGGGAAAATGTGCCTTTATTTATTCTAGAAAATATCTCCGACTGTTTTTAACCCTTTGAGACGCAACCCTTTCCCAATGCTGAAAAAAGGGCAGCCGTTGCCATCGCTCGACATAACTACAAGCGAGATTGCGGACAATCGGAATGTTCATCGCGTGCCACAGATCTAGAGACCCTTTTTTTGACGCAGATTGGCTGTGCGACACAGCCAGCTGTCGTCAAAAAAGGGTCTCTAGATCTGTGACACGCGATGAACGTTTCGATCGTCCACCATCTTGCTGGTAGTTAAGTCGAGCGATGGCAACGGCTGCCCTTTTTTCAGCATGGGACAATCTATCCAGCTGTTCTCGCATTCTTCCATTTTTCAGCAGATGTCAGTGCTGTTAAAAATAATCGTGAAAATTTTTGACGGGAAATGACGTTCTAAAATGCAAAGGATTCTCGTGGAGCTATGTCACCCGCAACTATTTTTATAGAAATCCAATCTATTCTTCCTGACTGGCAGCAGTCAAAACGTCAGAGTTTGGTGTTCCCAGAGCGGGATCACTGCGCCTTAAAGGGTTAAACAGACTGGATAATAACAGTGTCAAAATGAAATGTTATTCTAGCAGAAACTGGCAAGCATTCTAATTCTAAGATGAAACAAAGCCAGCAAAATGGGAGAATTTCGAGAAAAAAATATTTAAAAAAAAAAAAAAACCTGAAATAATTTCATAGAATCCTTCAATGAACGATTTTTCTCGTTTATGTTGCAGGTACAAAATATTTTGAGGAAACACAATTGCTAACAGATAGCAAAGCACTGTCACCTGAGTAAGAGAAACGGGCACAAAACCCTTCCTTTTCACTTTCTAAATATTTTACAAAGCTCCCAGATAACCAATCTTTAAGATGCATTGAAAAATCAGAGGGTTTCATGGGTTTGTGCTATTTTCTGGTATTCCGTGAAGTGAAGAATTAAATTTTTGTTTGCCGTTCGTTACAGAAAAGAATATATCAATGTTGTTGAAATTTCCTAAGTTGAATTTCTGCACATATTTTGATTTTTTTTTAAATTCATACAGCCGAAAAGAAATTGCAGAACATCATTTATCTTTAAAAGTTTCTTGGCAATATTTGCTTATGGGCGATAAAAACTTTTTACTACTGAAACAGAGATTCGGAATTGGGCTTTTATTCGAAAACTTATTTGAAAATACGCTTTCTACTTGTCATTTTTAAGTGTAATATGTTTTTTTAAACTCACCATTACGAAATTTATCTTTAACTTGAGATGGGAAATGTTTGTCGGGTCTGAATAGGTTATAGATAGATGTTTATTAATATTCCCATTAAATAAACAGTTGCGTTCGGAAATTTCTCGCCAAATGTAGGAGATATCACCAAGCTGGGATCCGCTTTCGGGAGTTTTTTTTTTTTTTTTGGTGCAAAACTTGGAGATGAATCACCAAAATTGACCATCCTTGGCGACTTTTCATATTTTATCGCCCCGCTTCTATCTGGCAACCCTTGAAAAGTGATCGCTGTTTAGCCGCATAGACAAAAATTCTTTTCTGTTATTAAAAGCATTCAAGTTCTAAAAAAAGTCGCCCCAGTTCGCGGCATATCTTGTTATTTAATCTAACGGTACTTATTTGAATATTTTGTGAACTTTTTTGATAGTGATAAGAGCAGCTAAATACTGAAGAACCATCTCCTTTTAAGTTTCGATCATTAAAGAAGAAGAAAATTGTACTCTAACGACGCACAAAGGGTACAAATACAACCATTTGAACAGACTTCTCTTGAAACGAATAAAATACGGTTCGAATACCAAACTGCAATTCGAATCCTAAACAGTAATTCAAATAACTTTCAAGTGCTTTGTGAGGACACAAAACTGACATTTTGACTATCAGTCGCAAAAATACTCTATCATTAGTCCACTTTCCAAGTTTTGATTCACGAAGAATTAATTTGATTTCCATAAAAAAATTGAAGGTGACATAGTTACACGAGAATCCTTTATTTTTCAGTGCATAATTTCCAGTAAATATTGTTAATTGTTTGCAAGAATTATTTTTTATCAGTATCAGCGGAAAACTGGAGAATGTGATGAAAATGCATGTATATGGCAGGCCGAAAAATTGTAGCCGTCGCCATTCATCGAATTTAACCACCAAAAACATGGCGGTAGATCGAATCGTCAACTGCGGGCCATAGAGCTAAAGAACATTTTTGACATCGTTGACTTTTTTAGCGTTGGCCACTCTGTCCAGTTATCCATCCGTACCGATGTGAAAATATAACTGCTTTTCAAAGGGTTAAATATCCGTTACACAACAGTGTGGGAGCATATAGGATTGCATCGAAAAGTGCTTTACAATCAATACCTTCGTTGTGATTTATTCTTCTTGTTTCCTACAAAAAGGTGAATTCGTCGAGGACGCCTTGATGCTGGCTTTCCTTCGGAACAAGAAATTCAACGTTAGCAAGGCGGAAGCGAAGCTGAGGAAATTCGTCGCCAAGAGGCGCGAACTCGTCAAGAAGCTGGCGGAAATAGACATGAAAAAGATAGAGGACATCATTGACGACATGGGATTTGGCATTTTTCCTTACAGAGACAAGCACGGGAGGCTTGTCTGGTACACACGTCCAGGTAAGTATAGGCACACTAGGTTCTCCTTTGGAAAGTTCGTGCAACTTTTGAATAGCTTTTTAACGAATCCAATTGCGTTAATGACGTGAAAAAATTTAGAACGTCTCTTTGCAAACTCTACTATGCACGACTAGGAGATAAAGCCTCGTTGTGAAGTCAATTACAACGGGCGCTCGCTAGAAAAAACATTCAGCAACATATGTCTACACTCGATACATATAATTTCCGTTCACTTAAAGAAAATAACTTCGTATTCAGTTTTTATTATATACCATAATCAGAATTGCATTTTCTTCTAAAAGCGTGCAAAAACTTTTCGAATTCGAAAGACTTCGTTTCGCTGGAAACATCACCTCTTACATCCATGCCTTATGATAGCGAAGTCATTTTATTTGTGAAAAAAGAACTGCGTAATTTAGAAAAGACTATTTAAACGAATTGGAAATGCAATTTTCCTTTCAAAGCCTGATAACAGTGACTTCAGTTCGACATAATTGTCAATTACGACAGCTAATTTTGTCACGCAAATGATTTTTTTTTTTTTTTTTTTTTTTTTTTTTTACTCGGGGTAATAAAATGGAGCTGAAAAGAGCGAAAAATTGCTTAAAAAGGAGGGAACGGGTGGATTTTCAGGTTTTTAACGTAGAGCAGATTGTTTTCTGTATTTTTATACATAACTAGGGGCCAAGGCCCCCAGACTCGCTACGCTCGCTTTTCGTATGAGCGATTCGGCCCCTAATCAGGCTTATTCGTAAAAAAGACATAATTTCAACAGACAGAACCCAAAGATTGGATCAGATAGAATGTTACTGAGCTAAGCTACACATTGCTTGGTTCTTGCATCTTCATTGGTACATAAGAATTTAAACTTCACACTACAGTAGACTCCATCACCCTCATAACACGGAAGATATTTTGTTATGGGAATCCGTGTTGTACGGGTCCTGAGCTATACTCCACCTGGATTGCGAAATCTGCTTATAATCGCTTTAAAAATTATTGGCACTCCTCAGAAACACAATGATATTGAATGTTGCCATTCAAAAGTTGTATTAATTAGGAGCTAAATCCTAATAAAATCAGAACATCTGTTTCAGCTGTATTTTTAATAATGTAAAACCTATTGGACACCTTGCGAATTTGCCACCCCTGGCGATTTTTCATTATTGGGCGACTTGCGTACATGTAAAGTTAATAAAAGCTACGGAACAGACAGAATTGCCTGCCACCCATGGCGACTTTTCATTATTTGGCGATTTACACATGCTCACAATCTATAATTACTGTTCATTTAAGGTTACCGGAAAACCGTTATCCATATTTTCATTTGCATAATCGTTTGCAGATTGGCGTACTTAGCACCACGAATTATACCATCTCGTCGCGCTAGCAAATATCCAAAGTGTACTATAACTGCTATAATGGCATAGTGAACGCCGCCCAATATTTCTACTGGTAGCAAATAATCCAGCTGGACGAGAACCGGCTTTAAAATAATCTGCATTTTAATTATTTTTCATTTTCAAGATATTAGTTATTCTATTTTGGAAAAATGAATAATCGCTCATTCTAAACTCCTGTTGTCTAAGCGAACTTACTATTTGAAAATTATCAACTTTGTGTAACACATTTTGAGTTACTTATTTCATATAGTTTTTATTTTGGCGTAAAATGGGAGTAATTCAAACTCATGTTTGTAAATTTCACGCGATTCTAGATACTTGGAAACGCTTTGTTGCAAAGGAATGAATGATTTTATGCCAACTCTGGCAACCATTCGGTTTATTTTTTCAGTTTTTTATTAATATCTTCTAAAATAATTCGATTTTCGAAATTTAAATCAGCTTAGCAGGTTCCTCGGAATTTTTCGAATCTGTGGGCACCTTAGTCTAAACTCAAATCCCTACGGTTTAGGAGGAGATAAGCTGACAAGCTTTGACAGCGGCCGCGACAGCGGCCTTTACTTTTTTTTAGAATAGAGAGATTTAGAAAAATTTCAAGCGGATCGTACAAACGGTGTAGTTGTTATTAGTTTTTGTGGGCTTAACTTTTTAATCGTTTTGAAGTAATGATGGTAAAAGTTTTATCTTGGAATGGTTACCCGGAATTCTTATAGAATCAGTGAATCGGTGAGTCAAGGATCATCGCACCTATATAGTAGTATGGCAAACTGAGAACCTTTGAAAAAAGACGGAGCATTAATATATATATATATATATATATATATATATTAAACATTAGGAAATTTTCAAGATCTTTCGTGTATAATAATAAAATAATTAAGGTGGGCATTATAAAGCAGCGGCCATTTTTAGAAAACGATTTTCGTGCTTTAGAATTTTTTCTTCTTTTTTGTGAAATTTGCGTGAGAAATACGGGATTACTGTTAATGTAAATTCATAGTGCATTTGTTGAAGAAACAGTATTATTTTTTCGAGTATTTAAATTCGTTGGTTTGTTACACCCGTCCCGGTAAGTTTAAAAATGTGGTCTATTCTCTCAGCGGAAGGTAACACTGGAGCATCACGACAAGGAGCAGTTTTTTGCAAAATATTATAAAAATGAAGTTTTTTCTTCACTGTAAATGCACGTAATTTACCCATATATAAATCAAAAGAGACGTACTTGATGTATATCCCCCCTTGTGTAGGCTTGCCGTAATAACAAACACTGTATGAGTCATAAGTCAATTTTCAAGAACGAATGAACTTTTACATATCTCTATGAAATTTTTTGAACAATATGTTTGTCTGATAAATTTAAAACGAATTTTAGAGCTTAACACCTTAAAATTTGGCATGGTATCAAAATTTAAAATTATAAACAGGAATTTTCATTTTGTCATAAAAAATATATAATTAAAAATATTTGACTAAAATTTTTCAAAACATTAAAAGTTTTAAGAATACATTTTCCATTATTATTATTATTATTATTATTTATTTATTTACTAGCTGCTACCCGCGACTTCGTCCGCGTCGGCTTTAGAGTTAGGTCCCAAAAGAAATGAAGCATATGTGAATAACACATATGTTTGCGACAAAAGAAACTGCATTTAAATATTATTTGCTTTTTACTTATTTTATATGAAGTATAATGCATGGTAGTATACTTCATTTAAAATAAGAGAGTAGGCAGAGTTACTAAATTTAGATTTTTTTTTCAGGCATTTGGCGAATACAGTTACGACAGTATTTGCTAACTGTTTTTGTTGTTCTTGTGAAAGAAATATTTATGCTATAGCATGAATTTTAGCCGTTAATCAGGAAAAGTGCAGCTTTCTATTAGCGAAAAAGTTTCAGAATCGGTTCTATAGTTACAGAGATACCCAGAGAGCGTAATGTATTAGAATTATTTTGAGTGTTCCTGTAAAGGAACTATTTGCACTACATGCATGAATTTTAGCCTATAATACTCAAGAATAGTGTAGCTTACTAACAGTGAAAAGAGTTTTGGAATCGGTTCAGTACTTACAGAGATACACATAGAGTGTAATGTAATTCCTATGAGTATCCCTGTAAAAGAACTATTTGTGATATATGCAAGAAAGGTAGCCTATAACACTCAGGGTCACCAGTGTCTAAGAAGTTCTACTCTCAAAACTGGAAGGCTGGAGGTGCCAGGTTCAACCCCTGGTAGAGCCTGTCGATCTTGCCGCTCGCAGATTTTTGCGGTTTTCTCCAAAACCTCGCGTAAATACGGGCTAGGATCCCTTAGAAAGTTCTCCACAGAGGAATTCCCCATATAGGCGTAGGACCCTAGTGTAGTCAATCGGTCTTAATCCACAAACAAACAAACAATAATACTCAGGAATAATGTAACTAAGTTTTAGAATCGGTTTAGTAGCTATAAAATTTCCATAGAGCGCAATACATTAGAATTATTTTGAATGTTTTTGTAAAAGAATTATTTATGCTATATTCTTGAAAGGTTGCCTGTATGTTAATCCAGGGCATAAGCTATCTTCATTACGAATTTTTCCAAATCCGTTCAGCAATTTGTGTGTGATTCAGTCAAAAACATCTAAACACACAAACATACACATTTTTTAATGACTATGTCATTTTATCTCTCAAATCCCTAATTAGGTTCCCCCCTTCCAGTAATTAAAAAGAGTGTCCCCAAAATGCGACTTAATAAAGCGACATAATTTTACATGTATTTAAATACTATTAGTTCACAACAGCTTTAATATCGAGATTAAAGCAATCTTTAGTCTCGATATTGTTACACTATTTCGTAAGCTGTAGAATATGCTCCACATGTATTTTTTACATATATTCAAATATTATTAGTTCACAACAGCTTTATTCTATTGTTACAATATTTCGTAAGCTGTAGAATATGCACCACATGTATTTTTCTATAAATAGGTTACACTCATAAAAATTTCAACATAGGGTTACCAGGCGAAATACGTGAAAGATGAGCGATAAAATGACAAGTCAATTAATATAGTTTTAATATAGCTATAATAAAACTAAAAAATTAGGGGGGGGGGAATAATTCCGTAAGCGGGGGCATGTTTAGTTGGCCACTTTTTTTTGTTGCCAACGTCTAACCCATTAAGGTTGCCGTTAAAACAGTTCTCTATATAGTCTAAGCACAATCCTTGCAGATTGGCGTATTTAGCAACGCGAAAAAGCTTTGGCGACATCTGGCTTGGCGACCTGCCGCCGCTTACGGAATTATTCCCTTAGGGGGATTCAGGGGGATCTCCCCCTGACGAGGCTCGAACAGCCGAGTTTTTATATTATTGGTAGGATTTGGAAATTTGTGAAGAAAACACATTTGGACTTTTCTTCATGCTTTATTGGCGTAAATCAACTATTCCATACATTCATGTTTTTCAATGCATGTTTATCTGAAAATAGAATTCCAGCTTTATTTCAAAGCATAAATCATTTTGTGCGGGCGATAAAACGGTTTTTAATTAATAATTAGAAAAGTATTTAAAATTTCAACATTCTGAGCCTCAGGTGCACAATCATGGGCTTTTATGCTCAAATTTTCAAAGCTCTGCTTTCTGTAGATTTGTCTGGAGAACATTCATTTTTATTATTATTGATAGATAGATTTGGCATAAAATGTAATTTAAAATGTAATCTCTTCGTAAAATGTAATCAATAGATATACTCAACTTTGCCGTTTCCTCCGAAAATGCTTGAAATTTTTCTGGGTCAATAGGGTAGTGGCAGCAAATAACTTCCTGTATTGCTTCTAGTCTTGATATCTCTTTCTTGTTGATTCCAGTAATTTCAGCTGTGATATCTGGATTTTCAAAGAATCGGCGAGCTGTGTTACCATCATTTGTGGTACCTGTTCCTTGTTTGACGATGTCAACTTTCAATGCCAATTTTTCGTGGAATTCATCCTGAATCCGCTTTTTTGCCGCATCCTTCAATGGTTTCGTAGCTGACGCAAGTAAGGAGAGTGTCGGAGCTGTTTTGTCCCAGGAGATAGGTGGCCAAGCCACACGTCATAGCTTACTGGAGCAAGTGCCCTTCAAAGGCAGAACGTAACTATTGCGTTACAAGGAAGGAACTTCTGGCTATTGTGAAGGCCGTAGAACATTTACATCATTACCTGTACGGCCGAAAGTTCCTGCTCCGAACGGACCATGCCTCTTTAACCTGGCTTCTAAATTTCAAGAATCCAGAGGGCCAGATAGACAGGTGGATACAGATGTTACAAGAATATGACATCGAGATACGTCATCGGAAAGGAGCATCTCATAGAAATGCAGATGCTTTGTCGAGAAGGCCCTGCATAGACAATTGTCACTATTGCTCCAGGGTGGAGAAAAATTACCATCTGAAACATTCCGTTATCCGCCAAGTTACATCATCGGCACCTTCCCAAGATCCCTGGAATGACGAGCAAATCCGGGCGGACGAGTTAGCTGATAGCGACATCAAACCTATTGTGAAGTTAATCGAAAAATCTAGCACTAAGCCCAGCTGGCAAAAAATATCGTCATTTTAATCCGGCAACGAAACAATACTGGGCTTCGTGGGCTTCGAGAATATATGAATCATAGAAATTTTGTAAATTGCGTTTTGAGAAAACGCAGTTTAAAGTTACCGCATTATGTTCCAATATAAAGCTTTCATAAAATGTTTTTATGTGTATCTCCAGTTCTAGTTAGGATAACTGAATGAAATTGGAGTCAAATGCTCAGAAATAAATAAGGTATCAAATACAATTAAAATTGAGAAACCGATTATTTGGACCCTTAATCCTCCTATGATCCCCTAAAAATCTGTGTCCGTTACGTTTCTGACTACCTGGAAAATATCTTATAATCTGTGCTTTCGTGCAAAATTATTATTTTTTTTCCCTGTTGGTAGTATCTTCGCCGTTTCTTTTTTTCCAGATGGAATACACCTCGACAAGTACACCATGAACGAATTCGGGCTGATCTTCACAATGCTATGCCTTTTGACGATGAGATACCCCCTGACGACTATCACCGGTTCCGTGCACTTTTGTGAGTGTCGCGGCGAGAGGGCCTCCTTCGACCTCTATTACGAATTTTTCAAATCCGTCAAGTTCTACTTGTCCACAATTGTAAGTTGCTGTTCGTTTCCGTTGCATTACTATACTATTGTTATTACTATTACAAATACTATTACTGTCATCTTATATTTCTGTCTGTAAGGGAACTTTTTCTAAGGGTACTCTGTCAAACATCGTTAGTACATCACTCTCGGAGCCACTTGGAAATAACTTATTAAGGGGAGTGACTTCTTAAGCGGAGTTTACATTAAATGCAAAACAAAACTCTAAATGTTTATGTATTGAGTGTACCTATAATTATCTTACATTATAATTTATAGGGTGTTCCAAAATTGACCGACAATATGAAAAACCAATTTAAGTAAGACGGAAAGCGATAGAAATGTACGGTTTGCTGCATCTCCTAATTTAACCGAGAAATTCGTTATTACCGAATTTCAAAATTATTTAGAAAGTTCATCAAAAGATGGCGCTGCTGACTACGAAAAACTTTAAGACAATGTTTTCAAAATATCCACCGTTTGCAGCAATAACGTGACGCAGTCAGAGGATAAGTTTGGAAGCGCCCGTGCAAACACTTCATTTGGAATATTCTGACAAGCAGCAGAGATGTACTTTTACAGTTTCTCGATTGTGACGATGCACTTGGTCTTTCAAGTCCCCCCCCCCCCTCAAAACGAAATCGCATGGCGTCAAATTTGGCTAACAGGGACGTCAATCCATGCCAACTTTGCGTATGCTTTTCTTAGTCAAGGGCAATGTACTGTTTGCCGGACCGTTTTTGACATTCAATTTCCTTTGAAAACTGCGCTTCGTTGCAACAAAAGCTGCGGTACAGGTGATGAAACTCCAAAACAATAAAAATACGTTGTCCAAACGAATAAACCATTTTAGAAGCATATACTAGGATGTAGAAATAACACCAATTTGAAAGGACGAATGCGTACAGAATAGCAGCGCCATCTGTTAACGAGCTTTGTAACTAATTTTGAAAATTGGTGAGAATAAATTTCCTGGTCCACTTCGCAAAATGCGGCAAACCGCGCATTTCTGGTGCCATCCCTATTTCTTTAACAGATTATTCAAAGCATCGGTCATTTTTGGAACATCCGGTACATAAATGAGTAGAATAAGAATTTAAATTAATAAAATGGTTCACAAATTGAGGAAATTACGAGCAAAGACTTGTATTACTTGTAATTTAACTGTACAATCTGTTCTATTTGACCCTCTGAGCGTCTTGGAAATGGACAAATAATGTAATGTTGTTTCGACGGTATAGTTTTTGAGTAGCTTTAGAATTACTTAAAAAGTTGAATTTTAATAGGAATATTTGTAATTATTAAAAAAATGAATTCCAAAATTGCTTACGAGTTTTAATGTCAATCCTTTTTTATGATACCCGAGTTTTATAAATAATTTAAATTATAGATATATTGCGTAGAAAACTGGAAGTGGACGGGATTTTACGTCACAACCTCTTGGAGGGTTAATCTGCCTTCGTACAGAAGTCCTAAATGAATAATAGTCCTAGATGAATTC
>JAWZYV010020345.1:0-20965 GCA_038373885.1 Cheiracanthium punctorium
TGAAGATAAAAATTAAAATACCTTTCTGATAAAAAAAAATCTGGAGTGACTCCACTCGACTTTCCGAACACTTACGATTACGATCATTACCAAGAATTTCAATAAATTTTAATCGATGAATAATTCAAACATATATACCAAATTGAAGCTCAATCGAATGCGTCGTTTAAACGCTAGCGCACTTTCAATAATTTCTCCCCATAGGCCATAATGTAAAAGAAATCTTTGTCGTAGCCCTGTAGAAAAACTATAAGTCCTATACACATCAAATTCAATACCGGTCTTATGATGGCGGTTTATAACATGTATACCCAATTTGAGGTCAGTCGAATGTACTGTTTAAAAGCTAGCGCACTTCCAAGAATTTCTCCCCATATGCCATAATCTAAAAGAAATATTTGTCGTAGCCCTATAGAAGAACTATAAGTGTTATACACATCAAAATCAATATCGGTCTTATGATGGTGGTTTATAACATGTATACCCAATTTGAGCTCAATCGAATGTACTGTTTAAATGCTAGCGCACTTTCAAGAATTTCTCCGCATATGCCATAATGTAAAAGAAATCTTTGTCGTAGCCCTGTAGGAAAACTATAAGTGCTATACACACCAAAATCAATTCCGGTCTTGCGAGGGTAGTTTATAACATATATACCCGATTTGAGCACAATCGAATGCCCCATTCAGGAGCTATCGTGTTCACTCACATACACACACACACACACACACACACACACACACACACACACACACACACACACACACACACACACACACACACACACACATACATACATACATCTCGTAAAAATAGCATAAATCAATTCAGAAGACCTCAAAATGTGTAAATACACCAAAATCTCGAATTCGAATTTTTTCATGATTACAATACTTTCCTTACATGGTACATGTTCGGAAAGTAATAATTTATTATGATCAATATCTATATCATATTATTTAATTAGTGATGTAGTTAAAATTTCATAAAATTAAATTTTCCATCTTAAATCATTAAAATGTCTTATGCGGGAGTAAATTCACCACAAACTTTGAATAGCTTTACTTTGTGAAAATAAATGTGTGATGACGTCATTTTAGTGGACCTAGTGATGACGTAAAAGTAACTGTTCTCGGGCGTTGTATATCTAGGACAAAGAATATAATCTAGGAGGTGTTGGTTAAAGGGTTAAAACTTTCTAATCAATTATGCATTTCCAAATTCACGATCGCAACGACGCGGGTGGCTATTAAATTGCTTCAATGTCCAATTAGCTAATTAAGTCTCTTGAGAGAGATGGTTGTGATAACTTACGGACAGAAATCTTGAACAACTAATCTAATGTCATTTCCGACTATGTACTATAATAAGTGCGTGTGTGTGTGTGGGGGGGGGGTAGGCATCTCGCTTCCGGCTTTTATGATGTGTATCGAGTTTTTTAAATTCAAATGTGACTCCGCGAAAGAAAATGTTCATTTGGCAAATTGGGGAGATGTAATCGCTTTTAATTACGCCAGAAAGGGACCTAAACAATTAAAATAGTGTCTAACGTAATTCTGACTGATCTTGCACATTCGCAACATTGAAAAAACTTTTGTCAGAATTCCAGATATTGAATTTAAAAATCACCTATATACAGGGTGCTCCAATAAATGGAAAAAAGCTTTAATCCTTTATTCTTTAGAGATAAGTGGGTAATGCAGATTGAAAAAATGCACAAAATAAGGCAGGAAAAGACTACGTCGAGACAACAATTCTCGTTAATTTTAAAAAGGTGATATTTTAAAAATTTATATACGAAATAGTATGTAAAATAAATAAATAAATAGTATAAAATTCCACTGAGTAAAATGTGCCGAATACATTAATGAGATCATATACAAAATTTCAAAGAGGGTATACATAAATTGGAATGCGACATTTACTGTTAGAGTGAAAAAAAAAAAAAAATTTTTGTATAATTTCTGTGCGACCCCTGAAATTCGATCATCGGAGATGCTCTTTTCCCCTTTGAGAACCATTGAAAAGTGGTTGAAGTCAGGATTTTATCATTTTATCTTGATAACATCGATGACATTTTGCACGATATACATTCCCAAATTTTGTCCATCAGTTCAGTAGTACAAATGAGGCACACTTTACTGACTAGGAATTTTTTTGTACAAATTTTTGAAAAAATCAAAAGTATCATTTTTTGAAAATCAACAAGATTTTTTTTCCTTTTTTTCTTAGCGTAGTCCTTTTCCATACGTTATTTTGAACATCTTTCTAAAAATTTAAATAGCTCATATATCTTTAACGGATAACGAATCAAAGCAAGTTGCAACATTTTTGGGGACACCCTGTATCTATGCTCCTTGAAAGCAAGGTTATATGTTAAAAAATTAATCATTTTACTTTGATTTTAACAATAACTGCGTGCTCCCGTTCTTCGCACGGAGAGGATATCTTACTTAACTCTTTAACGCGCAGTTTCCCGCTCTGGGAACATCAAACTCTGACGTTTTGACTGTTACCAGTCACGAAGAATAGATTTGATTTCTATAAAAAATAGTTGCGGGTGACATAGCTCCACGAGAATCCTTTACTTTTTAGCACGTCATTTCCCGTAAAAAAAAAAAAAAAAATTGTCACGATTACTTTTAACAACACCGACATCTGCTGAACAAAGGAAGAATGCGAGAACAGCTGGATTGATTGCCCAATGCTGAAAAATGGGCAACCGTTGCCATCGCTCGACTTAACTACCAGAAAGATGGCGGACGATCGAAACTGTGGTGCTGAGAGCTGGCTGTGAGCACAGCCAGCTGTCGTCAAAAAAGGGTCTCTAGATCTGTGGCACGCGATGAACGTTTCGATCGTCCGCCATCTTGCCGGTAGTTAAGCCGAGAGATGGCAACGGCTGCCCTTTTTTCAGCATTGGGAAAGAGTTGCGCTTCTAAGGGTTAAAAGAATCTTTTGTAAAGCATTATTTGAGAAATCATGAAGTTTGTGAAGGTTAATCAAATTTCGAGTAATTTTCGAAAAATCGTAAGAAGTTTGAGATTTTTTTTTTTCGAAGAGAGTAAAGCTTATAGGACGAAAACTCAATTGATCACCAGTATGGGTAAAGAGATATCGGACAGTTTAAACATTCTGTCAGCGCAAACGTGCCGAAATACACTTTTATAGTCAAGAACTTTCCGCGATGTTATAGAACACTATAGAAGATAAATCCCGTTGTGGAGGCAATTGCAACGGACGCCAGCAAATCATTTAAGAAAATATTTCTACACTCAATATATTTCATCTTCGTCAACTTAAAATAAATAACTTCACATTTGGAGAAATTCTTCCGACTGACGTAACAACTTCCCTCTCCTAGGCAGATAGCGCTTAGCCATTCCTTAACAAAACACAATACACTAAATGTGTTAATTACAGCGCGAGTAACGAATTGTCAAAATACCCAATGAAATCGTCATAGCTTAATATAATCAGATTAGATATTTTTCGAGGTACTTACTTATAATCCATGCGGTCCGCCAAGACGAGCAATTTTTCGCCAAGATAAATGCCGGACACATGAAATTATTGATGGCTCGGAATACGATTGACAACGGAAAAATACACTGAAAATACTGGTGTTAAACGATTAAGTAAATACAAAAACTTTGTAAAAAACACACATTACCTGTAGCATCTTATGTATGTTTTTACAAAGTTTTTTATTTACTTTATCAATTGGCAACAGTTTGCCAGAAAATTTGAGGAAATAATAGTTTGGCGGAAATGAAAGTCGGGATAATACGTAAATACCGACGAAAGCATGTCTACACTGAATATTTTTAATCTAATAAATTCATACTCAATTTTTATTATATACTAGCTGCGTACCCGTTCTCCGCACGGTGGGAAACGCATATTTTCCTTACACATATATAATTCGAATTAAACCTAATAATGCGCAATCTCAAAAGACTAAAAGTTGACGTCATGAGTGCAAATTTTAGACTATTGCAACAGGACACAAAAACTACGTCAATGTGACTGGTGATCAAAAAAGAAAGAACTTTATGGTATGCAGACAAAACTTTTCTCTGTCGGAAAATGCCTGATTTCTACATCATATAATTCTCTTTGTGAGGTTTAATTTATAGCTTTAATATATAGTACACTGCTGGCCACCCAAATTGCAACACCAAGAAAAACAAGAGATATCACAACAAAATTTATTGTGTAGATAACATGTTGACCAAGTAACAAATGATTAAATTTACAGCATTCTATGAAGCGTGGTTCCTGCCAAAATCAGTACCCAGAGTAGCCGCCGTTGTTGGAGATCACAGCTGCCACACGCCTCGGCATTGATTCAAAGAGACTTTGAATGTGTTCTTGGGGTACAGCAGACCAAGCAGCTTCCACACGTTGTCAAAGTTGATCTGGTGTGACAGCTGGGGATGAACTCTGGGTCAGTCGTTGAGCAACCATGGACCACATGTTTTCTATCGGCGAAAGATCCGGAGAGCGCGCCGGCCAGGGAAGCAATTCAATCTGGTGATTGACGAAGAACCCTTGGACAATGCGTGCCACGTGTGGCCGTGCATTATCCTGCTGAAATATGGCTGTTGGCAAGCCCTGAAGGTAAGAAAGGACAACTGGCTCCAACACCTCGGAGATGTAGCGCTGGCTGGTTAAAGTACCGGCAATGCGTACTAGAGGAGTGCGAGAGAGATATCCGATACCGCCCCATACCATAATACCCGGTGCAGGACCAGTGTGACGGTGCATAATGCAGCTGTTCAGCATCCTCTCTCCACGGTGTCTCCAGACTCGAATCCGACCGTCGTGGTGTTGCATACAGAAGCGTGACTCGTCAGTAAAGAGAATTTCATTCCATTCTGTCGTCCACATCCTTCTTTCATCGCACCATTGGCGGCGGAGACGTCTGTGGTTCCGCGTCAGAGGTAGACAAAGCAACGGACGTCTTGCGGACAGACCATTCTGCTGTAAACGACGTCGAATGGTACGCGCAGACACTGGATGATGCGTTACAGACTGAATCTGCTGTGATATGGTTCGTGATGTGACTGAGCGGTCCGTCACTGCCATGCGTACAATCTGCCTGTCATCACGTGACGTGGTGCACTGAGGTCGATGCGGTCGATCACGTCTGTCCGTCGTACCCTCCTGCACCCAACGATCACATATCCGCATCACAGTTGTTTGGTTTCGTCCAATACGACGACCGATTTCCCTGAAAGATAACCCACAATCTCGGTATGCCACTATCCTTCCTCTGTCAAACTCGGATACTTGATCAAAAGATGATCGTTGTTTCCTACGAGGCATAATTTATCGTTTTTTTGAAAAAAAAGCAAGAAAAACACAATTGCTGTACTTGAAACCGTCGAAATCTCCAAGCCTTAAATAGCGCTTTGAGGTGGCGCCACAGGCGCGCTTGATGTGCGTCTGCGCTGAAATTCTAATCATTTGCATATCTCACCTCAGCTAATGCATGTTGTAAATTTCATATTATTTGCATGCTTCCTTCAGGGTGTTGCATTTACGATGGCCAGCAGTGTATATACCACATAAATAACATTACATGATGTTGACAACAATTTTATCTTGCATTTTTCAAAGCGTGGACAATGCATTAGCGCAGTTATGTTACACGCGACTTTATTAAATTTTACCTAAATTAAAAAACCTACATGAAAAATGAATGCATCATTTACGTTTAAAAGCCAAAAATGTACCCTACTCCGGTGAAAATCATGTCGCTTTTGTAAATGAAAACGTTCTTGATGTAACTTCTGAGAAAAAGCTTATTACCCTTATTGAACTCTTAATGCAGTATCACATTTGTTACATAAAACTGACGTTTATTTCACTGTCAATTCGCCCTAAATAAATAACTGATTTCATTTTTCATTTGTTACAGATTACAGTTGACCCCTTTATAACATGGGTCTACAGCACGAATTCTTAGAACACGACGAAAACATTACGATTGTTTTGGGCGGCTCCAGGCTGAATTTTCGGAGGGGGCCATTGAACTTTTTAGATAGTCTATAAATTGTTTAAAATACCAATTTAACGTGAGGAATCGTAAAATATACGAATCTAAAGTTCAAAAACAAAAAGTTCGGAGGGGGCTTTGGCCCCTATGGCCCCCTCGCTGGAGCCGCCCTTGAAAGAGACTCGTACAGCACGGTAAAATGAGACTATGTTCTGATATTATGACGCCTTAGCTCCTGTAATTAACATCCCTTTTGAATGGCAACACCAAACATCATTGCATTTTTACGGAGCGCAAATAAGTTTAGCCGCGATTATACCGCGCAGTCCGCACTCCAGGTGGAGTATAGCGCAGGACCCGTACAACACGGATTCTTATAACACGGAACGTATCTACCGTGTTATAGAGAATTTACTGTAGTCGCATAGTGTCAAATTCAATAGTTAAGAAAATTCTGGGTTGCCGTATTTAGTAATATTTCATCTTACCTTGGTGGCCGAAATTTATTAAAACCAAATATTCGAACTGTATCAAAATTAAAATTTACTAAAAGTAAAATTCTTAATTTTGTATAACCCTCAGAACAACTTCGGAGTTTGCCATCTATGACGGTTTTTCATGACGTGACAACTTATGCTTGCGTACAGTGGCGTAGCCAAGGAGGGGATAGGGGGTCACAACCCCCCAATCGGAGTTTTTTGCCATACAAAATGTATATTCTTCACTCCCTTATCGCACACACGTGTACATATGTGTGAGTTGCGGTAGTCGTAACATTCCCATGAAAAATTTCTGGCTACTCCTGCTTAATCAATATACTTCAGGATCGGAATCTCCGCGGTAAAAAAATGGTCTAAAAAATGTGACACCAGAAACTTCTGATTAACACAATGGGGTTACACAAATACGCGCCGGACATACGCTCTTGCTTCCGGAGGAGCAAATACATTAGAGGGTATGTGCTGCTCCGGATAATCTGCCAGCAAAACGGCAAAAATGACGTAAAAAATGACATCGACACTCGAAGGAAATAAAATTAAAGGTATGTAGAATTGCATAGAAACTTCGATTATTTTTAAGGTGCAAGTCTGTTACAGTTCTATTTGTTTCACAATTGATGCGTTTTCACTTTTTCGATTCTTAAAAGCTGTAGAAATGAGTGGTTTCACATAATTGTAAAATTTAACAACTTAAGTGGCAACAATGGATTCCGTTGCTACGGAAACTATAGCAATGTTAAAAATAGAAAATGAAATGAGTTATTCATGTTTACTTTGCTAGAACTGCCATATTGGCGAAATTAACACCGCCAGTCGATGGCAAATAGCTCAAACCACAAATTAAACTTGACACTAAAGGCAATACGCAATACTCTGTTTGGCGGAATTAAAAAAAAAAATATGTCTATGCATACGCTAGTGACATCGTCTCATCTGAGTTGTGGAATGGAATTAATAATATGTACAGAGTTGCACTACATTTGAATATTTTTCGCCAACTTTGCTAAGAAATGTACTAAAGTAGGAATCAACAAACATTTCAATTCGTAAAACAAAAAATATATTAGATAGTATTAATTACGCCTTTCTAACAGCTTCTAGTAAAAGAAACTTCCGTAGCGCTGCTTTAACAAATAAGAATCAATTATTTATTACACAGTACTTAGATCGCCAAAATGCCAACATACACCATTTTGCGAGATTTTTTTGTTTTCAGGGAATCATTCGAAGCATTGATTTAACAGCAATCAAAATGGGAAATAATTATCTATCATTTATATGGTTCGATCGGCAAAATTTAATGCAGGCTTATTATTGATAAGTAGCAGTTATTTAAATTATTATTAACTATAACGGGTTTTAATCACCGTTAACTACCATTTACAAAATGTGAGAATTTCAATTTTCTGAAATTTGGCTGAATTCCTCTAACTTAAATCAGTTTACTTAATTTGGTGAAAATTCTATGGATCGTTTAAAATCGCTTTAATAACTGCATTATTTCTATATGAAACATCGAAGTATAGCACCGTAAAACTTATACTTGTTATTAAAAATACTATTTCGTTACGCTCTCAGTAATTTGCGCCAAGCCCAAAACAGTGCAAATCGCTAGAACCTACTACTTTCTCAAAATCGCCAAATGAGCCATTTTTATTTCGCCAAACTAAAAAATATACATATTAGTCTCGGAAATCTCTCAATCCCTTATTCTTTTACACATAAAAAACATTGAATTCCTGCTCTGATTTAACATGAACGCAATATTTTAATTAAAAAATAACTTTGTAAATAATCTAAACAGAAAAGAATCATTATTCTTTTATTTTTACTGTAGGAGTCTAAATAATTTAATAAAATAGCCAAACATGGCAACCTCGATGCTTATTTCTCACTTTTTTGACTACAGGGGTTACAATCACGGAATTGCGGAGAGCAAAAATTAGCGTTTTTGATGGGGTCAATATCTCCTAAACTAATTCGAATTTCGAAATTTAAATTAGCGGAGGTTATTTCTCGAATTTTTCCGAATTCGTGGATACCTCGGTCGAAACTCAACTCCCAGCCGTTTAGGAGGAGATGATGCTACACACACACACACACACACACACAGACAGACGCGCACAGATTTTAATAGTATAGATTAGAAGTCAAATCCCGTTGTGGAAGCACTTACAACGGCGCTAGAAAAACATTTGACGAAACTTTGTCTACATCACGAAGGTAAATTTATAGGAGGGGACACTTCTCTTAGAAAGTTGGATAACGCCATTGTTGCAAACAAATGGCGCTACGCACACTGGGTAACTGCGCATCTCTTGCTTCTGCGCATCCAGGTTGTTTATATTTCCATCGAGGCGAAGAAAACGGAGATCGTTGAATTAGCAGAACTTCAAAAAATTAAATACATAGACTTATGAACGTGATATATAATAATTTCTTGCTTCAGGTGTGTTTTGATTACATAATTGTCTTAGAATACAATTCCGTAATTAATATATGCAATAATTTCGAAGCGAAGTAAAATTATGTATGTAATGTCGTGTTATTATTTTGCCCAAAAGCTGTATTTTAAGAAATAGTAGTAAATTTAGAAGAATGTAGTATGTGTGAATGCAATATTTAAAACAGTGTTTATTTATAATGACGATCACTCTCAAACAAGCAGTATTTACATTTATTTCATGCTGTGACAAATTTTAACACAGCTTTAAATTGCCGCTAAAAAACTCATATTAAAATATGAAATTCATGTTACATAAAGAACTCTGTAATGAATTCAAAGCCATTTTCTAATGCAAATATATACCGTGGCAGACGAAAATTTCTTTTCTGTGAGCCACGATATACGCACTCGTTAACAAATATGAGCTCAATATTTTAATAATCTTAAGATAGAATTTTTTATTCGTTTGTCACTAAGGCAACCGTGTAAGCAAAAGAAAAAAAAATAATTTAAATTTATTGCTCCCGTTAATAATCTCGTTTACATGCTAGATCGGAAAAATAAAAACAAGTAAAATTAGTTATCAATCGGTACGGGAAATGCTTTATTCTTTTGCCGCTAGGATCGCTGCAAGTCACCAGATTTCTAATATTTACATAATTGAAACTTATTTGGGGTACCAAAAATCCAGCATAGCAGCTATGGGGAATGTCTACTCCTATAATACATCTCCCTGGCCTACATTCAATATATTTAATTTTAATTCACCTAAAATAACTAAGTTCGTTTTCAATTTTTATTATACCCAAATCGAATTTCACGCTCTTCTAGAAACGCGCGGAATCTTTTTGAAGTCGGAAGCTTTCGTTTTGTGTATACAGCTATTCACATATCCATTAAGACGATTTATTTGTGAAAAAAAAAAAAAAAATCAATAAACTGTGTAATCTGTAAAAACTATTTTAAATGAATTGGTGTCCCAATTGCATGACGTCACTTTCACTTGAAACAGGTAATATTGTCACGCAAACAGGGGCGTAGCCAAGGGGAGGGTTAGCGGGGTCATAACCCCCTATGAGGAATGTTTTGCCATACAAAATGTATATTCTTTATCACACACATGTATGCATATATGTGAGTTGCAGTAGTCGTAACCCCCCCCTCCCCCATGAAAAACTTCTCGCTACGCCCCTGCCTGCAAATGATTCACTTTTTTCACTCTCGGAAATAAAATGGTGCTGAAAATAGTGAAAAATTGCTTAAAAGTGAGGGAACGGGTGGATTTTCACATTTTGAGAGTAGCGAAGATTGTTTTCTATATTTTTTATGCATAATTATAAAACATTTCACAGGGATCGTATAAACGGTGGAGAATTTATTAGCCTTTTTGTGCTAATTTTGTAATCTTTTTTGCAGTAATGGTGGAAAAAGTTTTATCTGGAAGTCAGGGATCAGCGTAACTATATAGAAGGATGATATGCTTTAAAGAAAACCTTCCCACAGAACGCAATATATTGGGAATATTTTGAGCGCTCCTGTAGAAAAACTATAAATGTTACATATTCCATTTTCAATAGGGTACACGGTACAGTAGACAGGAATAACATGCTTACGTTTTGTAGAAATCGATACATATTTACGCGAGTTAGAGCACGGACAGACAGACAAATCAAATTATAAACACTTTTCAACCTTGTTGGAAAGTGTTAAAAAGAAAAAATAAACGACGATTATAGCTTCAGTTAACCACCTATTATGTCACCAAGTATCAGTCAGCCATTTTTACGTAATGCTCGAACAAACAAAAGAAAAAAAAAATGTCACCGACAAAATGATAGACAGACATGTGCTTATATGCGATAAAAGTAGACCTGTGAAAAACATGAAATTAACTACTTCCCTTTCAATAACGTAAGTTAGATTTCGCGAGCGAAACTGACGTCATTTTAATGTCGCAACTTTAAAAATGCATTAGAAATTCGTTTATAGGTTACCAGTCTTAGGCATTAAATATGCTCTACGAGCGAAATAATAAGCTTACACAATATCCAATAAAAGTAGATGAGTGAACACCGTGAGATTATTATTAGCACTAGGTTAACTTATGAGTACGAGAATTTTGTCTACACGATCTTGTCGATAAGTTTTGTAGATATGAATTGTCACGGTAAAAATCTTTACAGATATGTTTGCCAAATGACGTGGAGGGGGGAGTTAATAAAATGTTGAAAGTCGCAAAAAGTTTTTGCAATTTTTGATAACTTATCGTTAAAATTGGTGCCAAAACGCGATAATTTATTATAAATATATTACAAATATAGTTAGAAAACGCCTGGCGAATATAGTAAAATAGTTTTAGTATGCGATTTTAATATAAATTTAAATTCCGAAGATGTGTTTTATGGGACAAGGAAGGAAAACTTGGCACACTCGTATATTATGATGTACATTTGAAACAATATTTAAAATGGTGAAGTATAGTTGTAATATAGATTGTAAAATAGTTTTAGTAGGCGATTTTAAGATAGATTTCGATTCCAAAGATGAATTTTATGAATTAATAAAGAAAAATACGAAACACTCATGAATAATGATACACTTTCCAACTTACTGGAATAAGGAAGAAAAATAGGGACGACGCATAAATTATGATACGCTTTTAATATATAGCACTTTAGTGCGTATTTAAAATCTGAAAGTATTTCAGATTTTCTTCCCTTTTAATTTTTTTTTTTCTTTCAACAATTTTTCTTTCAGTAAGTTCTCCCCAGAGCTTGAAACGTAAAGAAACAGCAAAATTTTTGGATTTCAAATTACATACAGACGAATCTCTCATTTTATTTGGATAAATATAGTTTAGTGTTAATCATACTTCCATATTAAACTTGCGTGTGTACGATGTGTTTTTCCTGTATCCCATTTACTAAATGTTCTCATTATTAATAATGGTAGGCACCTTTTTTTCGCATTTGGAAAATTACATTTTACATTGTTTATTTTCTTTCCTCCCGCTCATCTCTCTGTATTTTTAATTTCAATTGCACATACTGTTTCATTTATGTTTTTTCTCTCTCTCCTGATTCTTTCATCCACCCATTTACTATAAAATATATAGTACATAATTTATTTTTTTAACTTATTTATGTATGAGACCTTGAATGTATTCTCTCAGTTTAATCATTGTTTGTGGTCGCATGCTGACTTTAGGCATTCAGAACTTATCTATCTCTCTATTCTAAAAAAATGTAACGGCCGCAGCCGCCGCTATCACCGCTGTCAAGAGCTTGTTGGGCTATCTTCTCTTAAATCATGGGATTTGAATTTCGAGAAACATGTCCACGGATTCGGAAAATTCCGAGGAACCTGATAAGCTGATTTAAATTTCGAAAATCGAATTATTTTAGAAGATATTAATAAAAAACTGTAAAAATGAAACATAATGGTTGCCAGATTTGGCATAAAATCATTCATTTCTTTGCAATAAAGAAAATTCCAAGTATGTAGAATCGCGTGAAACTCACAAACATGAAGTAGAATGACACCCATTTTAGGCCAAATATGAAATAAGTATATGAAATAAATAACTCAAAGTGTGTTACACAAAGTTGACAATTTTTAAAGAGTAAGTTCGCTTAGACAACAGGTGTTTAAAATTAGCGATTATTCGTTTTTCTAAAACAGAATAACTAATTTTAACTGATTTTAAAAGCGCCATCATGGCATTAGGTAGGATCTGACAAAATGGTATCTTTCCAAGCAGGGTGAATCTGAACTGCGAGTTCAAAAATATTAGAACCCAAGATCTTGAAAATGAAAATAAAATAATTAAAATGCAGATAATTTTAAAGCCGGTTATGTCCAGCTGAAGTATTTGCTAGCTACCAGGAGAAATATTTGGTACCGTTAACTATGCCATAATAGCAGTCATAGTACACTCTTGATATCTGCCAGCGCGGCGAGATGATATAATTCGTGGTGCTAAATACGCCAATGTGCAAAGAATTATGTATATGAAAATATGGATAACGGTTTTCCGGGAACCTTAAATGAACAGCAATTATAGGTTGTGAATGTGTGTTAATCGCCAAATAATGAAAAGTCGCCATGGGTGGCAAGCTGTCCTAGCTGTTCCGTAGTTTTCATAAAAACAAAAAAAACCTATGAAGTACTGTTTTCTTAGAGCTAACTATTACCTATACTTTTTTTTCCAAGTCGCCAAATTATGAAAATTCGTGGTAATTGGCTAATAC
Organism: Cheiracanthium punctorium; assembly: GCA_038373885.1. NCBI lineage: Eukaryota > Metazoa > Arthropoda > Arachnida > Araneae > Cheiracanthiidae > Cheiracanthium > Cheiracanthium punctorium. Next base: position 13,201 of record JAWZYV010020345.1, read on the forward strand.
GCAAGGCGTTCCATGAAATTCACATAATTAAAAATAGTGCGAAGCTTAAATTTTTATGTTCCAAGCAACGTGCAAGAACTAAGCAATGTGTAGCTCGGTAACATTCTATCGATTCAAACCTTTGGGTTTTGATTGTTGAAATTATGCCTTTTTTACGAATAAGACTTATTAGGGGCCGAATGCCTCATACGAAAAGCGAGCGTAGCTAGTCTATGGGCCTTGGCCCCTAATCTATATAAATAAAGCAGAGTGTAAACTGTCCGTTAGTTTGTCTGCACCTGGCGTAGCTCTGAAACGGGTGGTCGTAGACCTACCAAATTTGGATAGAAATTCTCCAGGACGGGTCCCGACATAACCTTGAAGCGATTTTTTCGAAATTCGAATTATTTTAGGAGATATCGATAGAAAACATGTTGCAAAAGGCTAATTTTTGCTCCGCCATTTCGCAACAGTGGAAAAAGAGAGAACATAGCATATCTAGGTTGCCATATTCGGAAAGTTTATTAAGTGATGCAAACTCTTGAAGTAAAAATAAAAGAATAACGATTTTTTCGTTTAGATTATTTGTAAGGTTGTTTTTTAATTAAAATATCGTGTGCATGTGAAATCGGAGCAGGAATGAAATCTTTTATACTCAAAAAATAGTATTTGGAAAATTTCCGAGACTATAATGTGCAACTTTGGAGAAAAGTTAAATGGTTGATTTCCGATTTTGAGATGATCGTCTGCTAGTTGAGTTATGAATACACCTGATAAGGAGAGACTCAGACGTTGGAATCACCGATTTTGATGAAATGTTGATGAGTTATAGGGGACTCATAGTATAGCAAAATGCCAAAGAACTAGCCGCCAATTCTCCCTCATTTTCGAGAAAATTCCATTTAAACATTTGATGCACTGTTATATACTAATTATTTGACTAATCGTTTGCATAAGCGTGGCACTGTGGTTTCGCATGCGGCTTGAGATCAAGAGGTCTTTGGTTCGTATCCGACGGAATCCGCTCGGTTTTTCCATTTTTTTTTTCCTCCCTTAAAAATTCATAAAACAGTTTAAAATGATTAGGTAAAAAAATGTATTGTGATTTACTTTGTAAAACTGCAGTTATAAAGTTCTTTGTTGTGTATATGTTACAGTGAAAACTCGATATCAGTCAAAACCCGAATTAACTAGGGAAAACCCGTTTTATTCGAGTAGCGGTAGCACGTTTTCGAGGGGCCCCTACAGAGGAGGCATATTATCCAGGGAGCCCCCTACAGCGATGGCCGGACCCACTGATTTTTTTCGGGTCTCGCAAAGGGCCAGCGTTAGCATATTTTCCAAGGGGCCCCCTACAGCGATGGCCTGACCCACTGATATTTTTTTGGGGTCTCGCAAAGGGCCAGCTTTAGTATAATTTCGAGGAGGACCCTAAAGCGATGGTCGGACGCAGTAATGTTTTTTTTGGGTCTCGCAAACTACCAGCATTAGCATATTTTCCAGGGGGGGGGGGCTACAGTGTTGCCGAAACCACTTATTTTTTTTTGGGTATCGCAAAGGGACAGCGTTAGCATATTTTCGAGGGGGGGCCCATTAAAGCGATGGCCGGACCCATCGATGTTTTTTTGGGTTTCGCAAGGGGCCAGCGTTAGCATATTTTCGAGGGGGTCCCCTAAAGCGATGGCCAGACCCATTGATGTTTTTTTGGGTCTCGCAAAGGGCCAGCGTTAGCATATTTTCAAGGGGGGCCCTCTGAATTGATGGCCGAACCCGCTGATGTTTTTTTAGGTCTCGCAGAGGGCCAGCATTAGCATATTTTCGTGGGGGACCCCAGATCGATGGCCAGACATAATGATGTTTTTTTGGGGTCTCGCAAAAGGCCAGCAGTAGCTTATTTTCGAAGGGGGAGCAGGATCCTATTTTTAGTGGATAAAGTATTAACATTCCGGAATTTACATGGGAAAACATCGGGTCCAGCCACCATTGAAGGGGGCTCTTTCGAAAATATGCGAGACCCGAAAAAAATCAGTGGGTCTGGCCATCGCTTTAGGGGGCCCCCTGGAAAATATGCCTCCGCTGTAGGGACCCCTCGAAAACGTGCTACCGCTACTCGGATAAAACGGGTTTTCCCTAGCGCTGTCAGTCAGAACGCGTTTTGCCAGTTAATTCGGGTTTTCCCTAACGCACTCAGTTAGAACGCGTTTTCCCTAATTAATTGGGGTTTTGACTGATTTCGGGTTTTAACTGTAACATATATCTTTGATAATTTACTAATACTTTTAGGACCAGGGTAGAAGGATAAATGTGGATTTGCTTCTTTCTTCATTTTGAATGATGCAATTACAGTTTAAAGTTTCCCATTCAGTTAAAACGTGTTACACACATATAATTACAATTAGAAATTCAATATTCGGTATAAACGATAAGTTAAACCTCTTTATATGTTTAAAACATTTATGATTTGATGCAGAATGCATATAATTTTACATTAGTCAAACTTCGCGAGTAGTAGATAACGAAAATAATAATAATAATAATAATAAAATACCAGGAGCTTTTGACTTCCGAGTTGAAAAAACTATAGACAATTTAATAAAATAATATTCCAATGTGAATGTAACTTGTTCAAAGTCCGGGACACTTTCAACAAGTAAACCACTATGCCTCATGCCTTGAACAAATTTAGAAACCATGTGTAAGAACGAGAAGTTTTAGGAAAGATCAAGCAAATCCAGAATTTATGACAAAATATTATTGGTTTGCAACAAAATTTTCTGATGAAAGGCAGATATTTCTAAATGTAAATGAATTTTTTTTTCCCCACAAACATAAATGAAAAGACGATGTGGATGCAAAAATATTTCTTTCATATGTTGTAGCAGATGTCCATACAATTTGTTTCGCGAGGTTTTAGGACAAATATCACCCTTACTCAACTACACATCTGTAAAAGTACCGAATAAATTTTCAAAATGTGACTGATAAATAATATTTCTCATTTCTGTCGCTTAAATTTGCAGTTTTTCAATTTTATTTTAGAATAATGTTTATTCAAAAAATCATCTCAATTTTCTAATGCGTGTGTCATTTTAAACTGTTTTTTGAATTTTTAAGGTAGGAAAAAAATTTTGAAAAAACACAGCGGATTCGAACCAGAGACCTCTTGATTTCTAGCCGAATGTAAAACCACGGCGCCACGGTTGCGTAAACAATCGATGAAATAATTGGTATATAACAGTGAATCCAATGTTTAAATGGAATTTTCTCGAAAATAAGGGAGAGTTGGCGGCTAGTTCTTGGGCATTTTACTATCCTATGGGTCTCCTATAACTCGTCGACATTTCATCAAAATCGGTGATCCCAACGTCTGAGCCCCCCCCCCCTTGTGAGTAAAGTTTGGGAAATTTTCATTCAGTTTGAATTGCGCATTTTTTCCCGATCTATTTCTAATGCATTGCATCCAGAAAAAGGATGTTAGAAATATCAATTTAAATTTTGTTTAATCACACGCATGGATAATGATATACTTTCCAACTTAATGAAATAAGGATCGAAAATAGGGAAGACCCATGGATTATAATACGCTTTTAATAAATAGCACTTTAGTGCGTATTTAAAGTCTAAAAGTGTTTCAGATTTTCCTACTTTTTTTTTTTTTTTTTTTTTTTTTTTTTTTTTTCCCTTTCCGTTTTTTTGATAAAGGCTAATATATCCAGAAGCTCATCAGAATTAATATAGGACGAAAATAATTTGTTCCTTTTTGAAGGTTTTTTTTCATTTAACCACCTTATTTTTGTAACCAGGTGCGGCCCGACACAGTAAGCATCACATCTGGGCGCCGGCTTCGAATGGGCTTCATTTCGAACTCAAAAACTAAGTAGAGCATAAAAGTGGGCGCTTTTTATATTAGCAGAGGGCGACACATACCGTATGGCCGTTCCTGTTTGTAACCATCTTAATTTTAAATTCCATTTAGAATCTGAAAGATATCAGTGCCAAGGAAGCCGGTGAGGAACAGGATTCTCTCTGAACAAGATTTATTAAGATGGCGAACCAACTGGTCGCCGGAGGCGGCTAGAATAGTATAAAACAAAGTCAGTTTCCGCGTGTCTGAGGTATCCGCTAGCACCTCTTAAACCACGCAACGGATTTTGATGCTGTTTTCACCAACAGTTAGATAATTTTTCAAAGAAGGTTTATATATATGTCACGGAAGGTTTATGTATTCTAGCCGACTAGTTGGTCCGCCATCTTAATAAATCTTGTTTAAAGAGAATCTTGTTCTTCACCGGCTTCCTTGGCCCTGAAATCTCTCAGATTCTGAATGGAATATAAAATTAAGATGGTTACAAATATGAGCGGCCCTAGGGTAAGTGGCGTTCGCTCCCTGCTATTTTATGCTCTACTTAGTTTTTAAGTTCGAAATGACCCCCCTTCGGAGCCAGTGCCCAGATGCGATGCTACCGGGCCGCCGCTGGTTACAAAAATAAGATGTTTAAATATAAAAACGTACAAAAAGGTACAAATTATTTTCATCCTATACTAATTCTGAATAGCTTCTGGATATATTGGCCTTTATCAAAAAAAAAAAAAAAAAAAAGAAAAGAAAAGGAAAGGAAAGGAAAAAAAAAAGAAAGAAAATCTGAAAAACTTTCAGATTTTAAATACGCACTAAAGAGCTATAATGATACACTTTCATTATACGCATGAAAGTATATCAATTACATTAAACATAAATTATTAAACAAAATTAAAATTGATATTTCTAACATCCTTTTTCTGGATGTAATACATTAGAAATAGATGGGGAAAAGCTGCGCGTAAAAATGCAGAATTCGAACTGAATGAAAGTTCCAAAAACTTATTCAGGTGTATTCATAATCCAAGTAGCAGACGATAAATTGCGCCAAGCGCTACAATCACATCTTCTCAAAATAGCGTATCAAGCATTTTATTTTTCGCCAAATTAAAAAGTTGCACATTTTAGTCTCGGAAAATTTCCAAATCCTGCTTTTCTTTTGAGTATAAAACATTTCATTCTTGCTCTAATTTCACATGCACACGATATTTTATTTAAAAAATAATCTTAAAAAAAATTAAAAAAAAAATTCGTTATTCTTTTATTTTTACTCCAAAGTCTGTATCATTTAATAAACTTGCCAAACATGATAACCTAGATATGCTTAATCCTCACTTTATACACTCCGGGAGTTACAATTGCGAAATGGCGGAGGGCAAAAATTAGCCTTTTGCGACACGTTTTTTATCGATATCTCCTAAAATAATTCGAATTTCGAAAAAATCGCTTCGAGGGATGTCGGGACCCGTTATGGAGAATTTGGTAGGTCTACCATCACCCGTCTGGGAGCTACGCGAGACACAAACTAACTAACTAACGGGCAGTTTACACTTTGCTTTATTTATATTAAAATTACGTCCCCAAAAGTGAAGTCACCGAAGGAATACGAGCAATTTTTCTCGAGATTCCTAGAACCGCCGTAGAAAAATGAACAGGGAAACCGAAACCTTCGTATCTCCGGTTCTAGTTGACCGATTTTGATGCAACAAAAAGCAAAATTTAACTCTTTGAAGCATAGAATACGAATTTGGAACTATTTTAAGCCCCAGAACAGAGGATTGCCCTGAAATTTCGTAACAATATGAACTGTCAGGGTGAAGATATTTTCAAATGTGTTTGCCAGATAACGTGTGTGTGTGTGTGTGTGTGGGGGGGTGATAAAATGTTGAAAGTTGCCCAAGATTTGCAATCTTTGATAATTGATCTCTAATTTTGGAGCCAAAACGCGGCAATTTATTATAAATAAAAATATATTAAGAGCATATTTAGAAAATGCCTGGCGAAAATTGTAAAACAGTTTTAGTAGGGGATTTTAATATAAATTTCAATTCCAAAAAAGTGTTATATGGAACAGAGAAGACAAATACGGTACACTGATAGATAATGATACACTTTCCAAATGGCATTCATGAAGGTCTAGTTTGACTAGGCCAGGCGAAAATTGTTAATCAGTTTTGGTGAGCGATTTTAATATGGATTTCAATTCGGAAGAAGTGTTTTATGGAACAAGGAAGAACTTTCTTTGGAACAACTTTCCGAAGAACATTTAAAATGGTAGAGCATAGTTGGATTATGCTTGGCGAATGTCGTATAACAGTTTTAGTAGGTGATTTTAGGATAGATTTCGGTTCCAAAGGTGCGTTTTATTTAAAAAAAAAAAAAAAGGCAAACACGGCACACTCATGGATTATGATGCCTATTCCAAACAGTATTTAATATTGGGAAGTACAGTTGGAATATGCTTGGCGAAGATTGTAAAACAGTTTTAGTAGGCGATTTTAATATAAATTTCGATTCCAAAGATGTGATTTATGGAGCAAGAAAGACAAACACGGCACACTTATGGATTATGAAGCCCATACAAAACAGTATTTAAATTGGTGAAGTGTGGTTGGAATATGCCTGGCGGAGATTGTAAAACAGTTTCAGCAGGCGATTTTAAGATAGATTTCGATTCCAAAGATGTGTTTTATGATTCAAGAAAGAGTTTATTCCTTTTTTAACACCTTTCTCGAGCCAACCTAAAAAAATCGCCGCACTCTGGCGAGCTTTGCAGTCGTGGGTCTCAAAGAGTTATACGCAACACAAGTACTAGATGAAAACTAAAGTGAATAAATTAGCAATAAACGCGCTAGTTAAGGAATTTGAAGACACTTAATTATTAAAATTACCCACAATAATCAATAAGTAAAGGAATACTGTACTTCCATGTCGTTCCAAATCGCCATTTTAATTCTAAATTACGGTTGACACATAAATAGAAAAGATCGTCATGGTAGCTGCTTATGTTTAATTATCGCCCCCTTGGCGGAAGTCAGGGCGTTAAAGTAGGAACCAACCCGAGAAAGACAAACGCGGTATACTCATGGATTATGATGCACATTCGAAACAATATTTAAAACTGTGAAGTACAGTTGAAATATACTTGACGAAGATTGTAAAATAGTTTTAGCAGGCGGCTTTAAGATAGATTTCGATTCAAAAGATGGGTTTTATGGAACAAGTAAGAAAAATACGGCACACTCGTGAATAAAGATACTTTTTCCAACTTAATGGAATAAGGAAGAAAAATAGGGACGAAGCATAAATTATGATACGCATCCAATACATACGCACTTTAGTGCCTATTTAAAATCTGGAAGTGCTTCAGATTTTCCTACTTTTTTTTTCTTCTTCTTTCAACAATTTAGGTTAGATATTGAAGTGAAATTGACATCATTTTGATGTCACGAGTGTAAAGATGCATTAAAGCATAACAATTAAGTCGTTAAAATTTGCTGCTAAGATTTTTTTTTGTGGGGGGGGGGGGCAGGGAGTTCACATTGTGCTTTCAAATATTTTAGTACTATAAACTAAAGTAATACAAACGAGTTATTTGTGCTATAAAAATGTTCACTACACCGACAGTAAATCCTCCCACCCTGTACATAAGCGAATATGTATAGAATTATGAATTTTAGTCTTAAAATTTTTATAATTTATATTAATTTGTTACAATTTTGATAAAATTTTCATAAAATCATATTTGTAGAGATTTTTCTGCGTTAAGCCAGTTTTAAAATCTACTGAATTGAGTTGCAGAAATATGTTAGAGGGAGCATTAGATGAAGACCAGTCACGGCTCTATTTGCATGGGAGCTCAGCTCCACTACTAGTTTTCTATTTCAGAGAATTTTAGACTAAATTAAAAATTTTAAAAGTCTTCAT
>JAWZYV010020346.1:0-22167 GCA_038373885.1 Cheiracanthium punctorium
GATTGTTTAGACTAGTAACCAAAGAGAAACACGGGGTGTTTTGAAGTATGGGATTTTCATTCAGTGCTAATTGAATGACGATAGTTGTTTGTTTGTGGCTGGTGATAGAGTGGATTTAGTTAATGTTTGATTTTCTTTGTGGTTTTGAATCTGTTTTACGGACTCTTTATCGTAGGTTAGTAAGCGTATCGGGGAATTTCGTCGTCAGTATTTATGTGTGGAATATGGAGTTTTTTTATGTTTTGAAAGGAAAAGGAGCGTTCTTTTGTGTGTGTTTGATAGAAATATGGTGTGACTATAGAGCTAAATAAAAGAAAGTATGCTGGTGTTACGTTATAAGCTGGTCGGTGTTGGGGACATTTCTGAGCGGTTATTTAAAAAATAAAATAAAAGGTAAGTGCTTTTTTTTAACGAATCTTTGCAATGTTTAAGGTTTTTAATGTGAATTTTAAATTGATATTCGATGTGTTTTATGTTTTAGTAAGTGCTATTTACGTGCTAGTCTAATCATACTGACTTTATAAGAGGTGTACAACTAGGTTGTTTAATACACATATGTTTATTTGAGTTGAAAATGGGCCAGTGTTTGCCCAGTTTACACTAGCTGTACAACTAGGTTGTTTAATTCACTGTTGTTTTTTTAGTTAAAAACGGTCCACTGGTTGCGTACTTTACATAGCTGTACAACTAGGTTGCTGAATCCACTCAGGTTTTTTTAGTTAAAAACGGTCCACTGGTTGCGTAGTTTACAGAGCTGTACAACTAGGTTGCTGAATCCACTGAGGTTTTTTTAGTTAAAAACGGGCCACTGGTAGCCTAGTTTAGATAGCTGTACAACTAGGTTGCTGAATCCACTGAGGTTTTTTTAGTTAAAAACGGTCCACTGGTTGCTCATTTTTAGTGGAGAATATGTGCAATTTTAATGTGCTGATCGTGGAAATTGGTTGGTGACAGTCGCTGGAGCTTGGTGGCCGCCAAGCTCCAGCGACTGTTGCCATGTTTACATGGGGTGCGCACCGGTTTGTATGATTTTACCTAAAAAATATATAACATAACAAAAATAAATAAATAAAAAGAGTAATCAGGCAAAAAAGAGATAAGAATTAGTTGAGTATAAGATAAGAAAACATACTTGCCTTTTAACAATTCTTGAACTGCCAGTTCATTCAACCTATTTTCAGGATCATCACTATTATCTGATTGTGAGGCCGAAATTCTCCAGTTGTTCTTCTTAATTAAAGGTATTACCAACTCTTTTTCTTTATTTTCTGGTATAGAGCTAAAACATCATGTCAACAAAAAAATTTTTTTTTAAACAAATGCACATTAAATTAAATTACTATAACAAACTTTTTAATTAAATTCCAAATACTCTTGTGAATAAAATAAATACAACAACAAGACAAAAAAAAATTGTATTTAAAATATGTAAGAAGCTAGTGGCTTAACCTACATTAGGAGTTGGGGGATAATATGTTATAAAAAATTGTCAATTGATATCAATAATTGATGCATTAATCTGTTTTGTTTTTCATAAATACATGCATTTTTAATAATATCGATGCGTTTTCCCTATTTTTAATCCCATATAATTTTGCCATATAAGACTATGTTTTCTTAAGTTAATTTTTCACTAATTATATTGAATTACATTATATCAATCACAATATAAGCAGTGATGCAACAGATATCAATCTGACGAGATACCAGATAAACATTCAACCGGATATCTGGCAGCAGTATCTTTTTTCTTTTATTTTCACTAGTTTTCTTAAATCATTGAGCTATTACTTTTTTCTTTAAATTTTCTCATTAGTTTCAAATAATTTAATTCAAAAATCAGAAATCCTTTTGGGATTGTTTCCATGAATTTAGTACCAGTTTTACTGCAATTAAAGTAATACAAATAACAATGTCATGGATGTTCTCCCTGAAGATTTAGATTAATATCTTAAAAGACCAGTTCTTGAAAGAAAGACATCTCTACCATTCAACTGTTAGAAAATCAATGTAACAAATTTCCATACTTTATCAAAATTAGGGGGGGGGGGAGGCATTTTCTCACTAGCCAGCAGTACTACAGCAAGCACACTATTCTCATACACAGTTCAAATTAATGGTGTAAAAAAAGGTAACCAAATTCTTACAAAGATGGGAAAACAGTGTTTTTATACAATAATTTCTTACAGTAATAATTTACTCCAATCTTAAAAAAAGACAGAAGTACTTAATTTTTTTTCTTTTTTTCTGTATATGATAAAAATACATTCTAAAAAGTACTGAAAACAAAATATTTTCACAAAGTTTTGTTTCTTTGCATTTTTTATTATTACAGTTTTTAGAATTTGTTCATTTATTATGTTTATTTATGTTATTTCTCTGTATACACTTTTAGGCCAGATGTACTGCAGGATATCCATTGCATCCTTAAATATAAGTACATATATTTTTACTTTATATACCCGCTGTTCCGCCAGTGTTATATTTGGGTCATTCCATTTCAAATCAACCAGGCCATGTCACCCACCGTCTCGGATTTCTTTCAAAATTTTTATAAATGTAGCCATTAGTGTTCTAACTAACAATATAAAATTTTACTTCAATATCTCTAATACTTTTTAAGATAAAAATTATTAAAATAAAGGGAAAGTGACCATAAATGGCATTTTTGCATACACTTATTTTAACGGTGCTTTTCCAGATGAAAAATCATAACTTTCTTTATTTTCAATATAATAAATAGAAATTTATACCAAAATGTTCACAAAGGTTTGGAGATTATAGAAAAAATTAATTTCGTAGTCCTGTTTAAAACTGGAACCCCCCAAAAATTCATAAACTTTGTTTTTTTCAAAAAAATTTCATAAAAACAATAATTTTGCAAAAGCTGTTTCAGAAAAAGGCGTAGCTCTTAACAAAGCAAACTATTTTTTTACTTACATGTAAATGCATAAAGTAAGATAATTTAAAATAAAAACGGTGGTATTTTGAGTCCTAATAGGTTAATTTAATTAAAAACCAAATATTTTGATGATTTTTCTTAAAATGTTAAAAAGGTGCTTATTTTATTTAAAAGTTAATAATGAGTTAAATGTATTTTACTTAAAATTTAATTTTTTTATTTTTAAAATATAAAACTTTTTAAACAAAATCTGAATATATACATATAGTAAATATGTGTCAAAACTTGGAAGTTTTTCTTTCTTTTTTTTTTTTTTTTTATTGTCAATTACAAGTTCAGTGCTCACAACTGTTTTTAATGATATCTCTAGAGGAAAAGGGACCAAATTCTAGAAAAAAAGAGACTAAAAAGAGACTTAGTAAAACACAACCCCACAACATTTGCATAATTTTTTCTTTTCACTCATGCTACGGGATTTCAGCTTAGCTGATATTTTTAATTTGTACTTAAAAAGATCAGAAAAAAGGAGGAATAAAACAAATTCATATAATTCCCTAATCCCAAATTTATGAAATTCCCTATTTCCAGCTGGCTCTGTTGCCACTCTGCATGAGGACCTAAAATAACGAAAATAGGTGAAAGCAGGAAGATAGAAAGAGAGGGGAAAAAACAAGTTTTAAACAAATGTAGACCAATCAGAACATTGAAATCCACCTTTTTAATGTTAAAAATTGTTGCTCTTTATCAGCAATGCATAGTTCTGATGCTTCATATGAATAGAAATATATAGACAGAAAAAGCCTGGGGAAACACCAAATGCCAGATATGTGAAAATTCCACACCGTTCAGTATGTAAATAAAATTAAATTTGCAGAGAAAATCCAAGGAAAAGGTAGAGAGTGGGGGGGGGGGTTAAATCTGCTGCACATGTTTTTTTTTTTTTGTTGTTGTTGTAATAAATTTTAGGACTCCTTATACGATAGTCTGAAAACTAAAAATATAAAAAACGGTGTTTCTCTTTTTTAAAGTCAGCATATCTCGATTTTAAGTGGCTATAACAAATTCAAGTCAGGGTGGATCACCATTATCTGCATTTTTGTGCAAAATTAAACTATTCCGCAAAGGTTTACTCACACAAACTTAAATTTGAACAAAATATACTGATATTTAAAAAAAGTATGATTTGAAAAGGGGGGGGGGGGAGAGAGAGAGAATAGAGTTCGCGTCAAAAGAACAATAAAGATAACAATTGTACGAACGAAGAAAAATAACACTGAAGAATAATTTTGTTTAATGCATTCTTTTTTTTTAAATTAGTAACTCTTTCAGTATTTAGAATTTTTAACTTTTCGGAAGTGATCCTAAAATTGGGAATTATTTGTGCACTTGACTTGGATCCATCCTGATGTTGCCATATAATTGTAAGGATTATCCCATTAAGTATTTGATATTCACCAATGCACAGAATTAAACATGTTTACAAGTGTAAACAACTGCGGTAACTTAAAGTAGATGCTAAATAAATAAATAAATAAAATCCTAAACACTTTCATATTTTAATACGTACTAAAGTGCTCTGTATTAAAAGTGTATCATAATTCATGCGTTATCCCTATTTTTCTTCCTTGTTTCATAGAAAATATCTTTGGAATCAAAATTTATCTTAAAATTGCCTACTAAAACTGTTTTACAATCTTTGCCAAGCATATTCGAACTGAAATTCACCATTTTAAATACTGCTTGGAATGGGCATCATAATCCATAGAGTGTGCTGTGTCATTCTTGTTCCACAAACACTTCGGAATTGAAATCTATATTAAAATCGCCTCCTAAACTATTTTACAATTTTTGCCAGGAATATTCTAACTATACTTTTCCTTTGTAATAAACTGTCATGTTTGAAGATATTGCCAAGCTTGGTTCGGTTTTGAAGATACAAAATTTGGCGATCAATTATCAAAAATTGCAAATCTTGTGCAACTTTCAACATTTTATTCTCCCCCTCCCTCCTTTCTCGTAATCTGGCAAACACATTTGGAAAAAATGCTTCAGCACAAGAAATTGTGTAGGCAAATTATGCCAATGCTAAAAAACCTGCTAGTACTGTAGTGCTTAAAAAAAAAAAAAAAAAAAAAAAAAAAAAAAAAAAAAAACAGAAAAGAAACTCATATTTTTTCATTTGTGTTTCCCCATCTTCTCAGATTGAATCATTAAAAAGTGAGTGTGAAAAGGAAGATCCAGATTCTGTTTTCTATTATAAATAAGCAGGACCAGAAAAAATTCTAATATTTGACATTTATGTGGATGGGTTTCTCAGTTGGTTTGCAATTAGATTTCTTACAGGTGCTTATCATTCGAGAGTTACCATGACATGACTTTGGAATTTCTAGAATCCACGGTGAAAAAGAGGAAATAGGGACCATTTACATGGAAAAGGGACTTTTAGAGAGCTCTAACTAAAAAAGAGACTTTTAGGGAAAAAAGAGACTATTTGTGAGCCCTGCAAGTTGAATTACACTCAATCTGACTTATTTTAGATCAGTAATATAACTGTTAATTTTTTTTTTTTTTTTTTTTTTAAATGTAGACAATGCTTTGTTTATAATGGGAATCTCCTCACCTGTCAGGTAAAAACTTGGTATTTATTTATATTTAATTGTGTGTCATAGGAAATCAAGTTAAAATAGTTTATTAATGTTTAAATCAGTATTTTTTTAATCTGTTCAAGCAAAAAGGAAAAAGAGAGAGTGTGTCAATAACAAATAATAAAAAAAAATGGGCATTGGAGAGAAAAAGTGGAAACAGGCTGGTTTTTTTTTTTTTTTTTTTTTTTTTTTTTTTTTTTTTTTTCCCCACAAATGATGAAACTTTTTAAGTTATTTTTATGCAATTAAGTTATCCTAATTTAGAGATTCAAAGTTTTTTAGAATGTCTCTTCAGAAGTTGTACTATGCACTTTTAGGAACAGTTATTCTAACAGTAATGAAGCATGCAGAAAAAAGAAATTTAGTTAAATTTATGTGCTGCATGGTTGGAAATTTTTCAAATTTAAATGTTGTCTCATCCAATTCTGTAATTTTTTGGGGTGGGGTGGGGGAGGGAAGGGTGTAAATTGCCTGAGGCATGAAGAAGGCATATCTATATATTGTTTATCTATAAAACAATTTTAAAAACTTTTGTTTTTATCATAATTTTGTTTATTTTTACATCAGTTTAAAAGAACTAAGTAGTCCCTTTTCAGTCAACAGGCTTTTGGACTGTAACTAGATCAGATCACATGCTTTCTGTTTGTTGTGTGGTAAGGAGCTGGTGTAAGAGAAGATGCAGGGGGAGATGCTGAGTAGTGTAAGATAGTAAAGGCCATTGCCCACACCCAGTGATTGCTGCAGCTACAATGTATTTGAATGAAGATATTTGGCCACGTCTTACATTGGGTGACACATATGCTGTCCCCTACTGAACAATAGATGGGGTGTGTGGGGGGAACAATAGAGTGGGGCCCCACAATATTATCCACGGTCCCCAATTACCTTTTGTCCGGAGTATCTCCTCTTTCTCTGCAGTGCGAAAAATTTATTGCTTACAAGTGATAATTGGCCAAGCAGCGTGTGGCTCCCTCTCGATGTGGAAAGCGACTTTAAAGGGGTGGGGTCCACTCTCTTCAATGAGTCATCCTCTTGTTTGCAGGTGTAAATATCTCTTCCTTGGCCAGATGCTTTGAGAATTGGAATCAGTTTTGCCTTTCTTTGATTAAGTGAAGATGTTCTTTGAGTAATTTGGAATTCTTTTTGATGTTCTCTGGGATTGTTGAAAATATTTTAAAGAATTAAACCAATAATCTAAAGCTAAATTATTCAGCTTGATATATAAGCTCATTTTTGTTTATCTAATTGAAAGACTAAATTAGAATGGTTTTGGTTTTGGTTTTTTTTTTTTTTACTCTTACTGAATATCAATTCCATTTAATATGGCAGCAGAACATTCCCAAACGTGCTGTAATATTGCCTAAGAAAATGGAACTGAATGCCATAAAAGGACTTATACTCAAGTGGAAACTGTATCAAGTTCTGCATTATTAAGCCATTCAGACTTGAACTTAATAAGTTTGAGAAGTAATGTACAATCTGAGCTTTTACTTAATATTTGTGAACATCACAAATTATTTTATTTGAATAAATTTGAAATACTTCAAACATCATGTTTTGACCCGTTTAAGTGCCATAAAAGAAAGAGAAAAAAATGTTTGAGAACCATTAATTTAAATTTATCTGAGGTAGTTAACAAATTGCTGAACTGTGAAAAATAGATTCCTGGATAAAAAATATGTAGTTTTTGTAGGAAGAACGTAAACAAACTTATTTCTGAGATTGATGGCAAAGTATCAATTGGCAGTGATACCAGTGACAAAGTATCTTCTGGCAGTGATGGAACTGTCACAAATTTCAAATTGTCAATTTCAAAACAAAAAGCTTTAGAAGATGTTAATGTATCATTACAAAACGTAGGTGAATATCAAGAAAAATGTTTGTTTTTAACTATATTAATTTGTAGTTGACAATTAAAAAAGCTAGAAAAATTTTGACGCATGTTAACTCTATGCATTTCCGATTTTGTTCAAAAAAAATTAATTTTAAAATAATTTAAATTTTAAGTAAAATAACTAACTCATTATTAACTTTTAAATAAAATAAGTGCTTTTTAAAATTAAATAAATAAAAAATTATTTTATAATAAAAATTTGCATGCAGCATAACATTTTAAGAAAAATCATCAAAATATTTGGTTTTTAATTAAATTAACCTATTAGGACTCAAAATACCACCGTTTTTATTTTAAATTATCTTACTTTATGCATTTACATGTAAGTAAAAAAATAGTTTGCTTTGTTAAGAACTACGCCTTTTACTGAAACAGGTTTTGCAAAATTATTGTTTTTATGAAATTTTTTTGAAAAAAAAACAAAGTTTATGAATTTTTGGGGGGTTTCAGGTTTTAAACAGGACCCTCAAATTATTTTTTTCTATAATCTCCAAACCTTTGTGAACAGTTTGGTATCAATTTTCAATTTAATATATTGAAAAATAAAGAAAGTTATGATTTTTTATCTGAAAAAGTACCATTAAAATAAGTGTATGCAAAAACGCCATTTATGGCCACTTTCCCATTATTTTAATAATTTTTATCTTAAAAAGTATTAGAGATATTGAAGTAAAATTTTATATTGTTAATTAGAACACTAATGGCTACATTTATAAAAATTTTCAAAGAAATCCGAGACGGTGGGTGACATTTTTGGAATTTACTGGTTGATTTGAAATGGAATGACCCATTTGGCTTTAGGTCATTGCTAGTTCTTAAGCAATAAGTCTGCCAATATTTAAATAAACTTTATTTACATATATATATATATATATCGAAATTGGATACCTACAGGTCAGAATTTAAAACAATAGCTAATCATCAATACAGAGGTGTAATATTTGGACTATCTTCCTCTACACAGTAGTATGGTAGAGTCTACTCTTCATTCGATCAATTTATTATGAAGTTGGCGAAAATTATAAAATGTATAATTAATAACAATAAGATTCCAAAATCAAAAACAATACATACCTCTTTATTTTATTTTCACTTATATAAGTACAATAATCAGTCTGGGTACTTGTTTTAGAAATGTTTTCTTCCAATTTGTTTCCTAAAGCAGTTTTTGATACTTTTTTTGTAAATTTAAAGCTAACATTTTGTCTGCTGGATGGAGAGCTACTTCGAGCATCAGATTTTTCATCCATTTTGACAAAAATTACTTAATCTGATAAGGAATACAATTTTACAATTTATAAAAACGTAAATGTAAATAAGTAATTTTATAAAAGATCAATCAAAATAGCAAACCTATATCCTCCGAATCCCTGAATGCAACTCAGATTGATTTTTTATATATATCACCATTTGCGCATAACAAAAATTTTAAAAGATCAGACCAATAAACGAACAAACCTTAATTTGAGTTTAGTGCTTTTACATGCCAGCACATTAGCTTGAAGCGATAGAGTACCTTATGGCTAACAACCAAGGAGGTTTAACTTATGCAGGAGACAAGCTGCGCTACGCCTGAGGGCGGGCCTGCTTATGAGTTGCCATCGCTAAAAATGAGTTTATCATTGAGGCCTGTTTTCCCCAGTCACAGTATTCTATTTTATTATTCTAAGTATTATAAATGCTATATTATTTTATTATTTAAATTTTTTTTTTAAATATTTTTGTCGTACTAAAGAACTTTAGATGTAGGTAATCGTTTTGTGAATCTTGCGCCATTTTCTTTCATGAAAATTTATCCTAAAATTCGAACATTTTGCTCTGAATGTAAAGGTAAGTGAACGCTTATAATGTATTTAGAAATTCTAAAAATATGTATGTAAATCATGTTTAGTGAGTAATTACTCATGTGTTATTTATAAATAAAGTATTTTAATCAGAAATCGTATTACTTGAGTAGTTTTTATTCTTGTAAATAAGCATGATGTTGTGATACTATTTAGACAATTTAATTTTGCCAGTTGAAAATGTTATTTATCAGTTATACATGCCTTGATTATGTGATTAAGACTTACATCTGGTACAGTGCAGAAATACAGTAAATTATAAATTATTGATTTTTGCCCGTTTATACAGAAACTTCAAATGTAGTTAATATTTTGTACAAGCGTTCATTATGCTTGCTCAATTCCTAAGTTCGATTGAGAAAGCGACAAAATAATATATACTACATGAAATGTCTTTAATAAGAATAATTAATTTAGGGATCGCGTTATAGAGCGTATTTTATCAATTTTCTCCAATATACAGGATATCCCGAAAACACTGAAATGCGCTTTAATACATCATTTTTTAAAGATTAATCTTGAATTGTTTAAAATAACGTAGGAAATACGACTACGTTCATGAAATATTCTTTATAAAATGTCTTTCTCATTTGTGTATTTAGTTATTTTAAAGTATATTAAATATCCACTTGTGAAACTAAAATAAGCAATCGTGAATCATGAGAGTAAACGCTACTTTGTTTTTCCTTCAAATTATATGCATCTATTTTATGTAAATATGCATCATAGCAAACAAATTAATCATGAGTTCGTACTTGAATTAGTAACACAATTACTACTTAAAACTACATTAAATAACGTTTGAAAGCACTGGGAAGCTTAAGAAATGCCTGATGTATACGTGAAGACTCGAGCATCCGTAGGCCTCTTTGGATGGCTCATCAAAATACACGACTCTTGCCAAAGGATGCACGCCAAATCGCCAGAGAGCACTTTAATCCGGCCTGCCCAGCCTCTCGTCTTATTCACCCAGAAGATTGAAGAACGCATGGAGATGCGTTGAAAAACGAGTTTCGGTTTAAGAGTTACTAACCAATTGTTAATCCATTTTAACCCATTTGTGCGACTTTCTTCGATTTTTACTGATAACAGAAATAATAGATAAATTTCTGATGTTAACTTCTTGAACAAGGGATGATTTCTTTTAAAATCAATATGCATAAAAATCGAAATATCAACATCCTACTTGGTCATGTTAAAATATTTTGTAGAGTTGAGGCTCAATACTCATGAATAAAGGCTAGGAAAAATAAATAACGTTTTCGACTAATAGCGAAAATGCCGTCCCAAAAAAAGGACACTAGGCATAAATGGGTTAAATTTATGAAAGATTGTTTGCACGTATTAAATTGTTTTTTATTGTATAATTTCAAATTTATTTTCGTACATTGCGTTTAAAATATCAAGTGAAACAAAAAGTAGTTATTCTTATGATTATATTATACTTTGCAAAACTGGTTATATTTTTTATGATAATTGTTTTATTATAATAAAAAATTGCTTTTTATTTGTTTTATGAGTTTTATTTCACATTAGCCTTAAGAATTATTAAATTGCCCACATTATATTAAGAATAGTTAAAAGTCATATTACAGATATTAGAAGTAAGAATGCAATTTCAAATATGTTAAATAAGATATATGAGGCATTTACAGACAATGAGATAAACATTATCTTATTTAGGCATGAGGAAACAATTATACGCTTCAACCTTCTTTAGAGATGGATTCGAGACGCGCGAGACGAGAAACAGGACCGTCTCGTCTCGTCTCGCAGGGGCAAAGTTCGGTCGCGTCTCGGAGTCAATTTGCCGCGTCTCGCAGAGAAAATTTTCTGTCTCTTCTCGCTCAAGACGTGTCGCAAAATTATGGACTGAGATTTTGCTACCATATTTTTAGTAACTTATTACTATTTTATAGGAGAAAATAATATTAATAATAACAATTAGTTAGATATTAGCATATTAGTACATCCTCCAGAAAAGTATTCGAGCAAGAGAGAAATTTCCTATTTTAGATTTGTGAATAATAAGAGTTTTTGAAAAACGCACAACTTGATAGAAATATAGAAAGTCATATTTATACATAGCCTAATTCATATTCTTTGATGAATAATTTTTAATATACGAAACCAACGTAGGAAATTTCTCTCTTGCTCGAATACTTTTTTTGGAGAGTGTACATATATTAATTACCATATTAACTGATATTTTCATTTGAATTAATAATTCAGATTTAATCCGTACATATTGTTACGAATTTTCGGGGCAACCCGCTGCTCTGGGGCTTAAAATGGTTTAAAATTCGTATTCTACGCTTCAAATAGATAAATTTTGCTTTTTGTTGCATAAAAATCGGCCAATTAGAACCGGAGATACGGAGGTTTCGCTTTCCCATATGTTTTTCTATGGGCTTCTAGAAATCTCGAGAAATATTAGTCCTAGAGCTTAGATCTCTTCACTTTTGAGGACTTATTTTTGGCGCCAAATTTGGCGATATTTCGCCAAAAGTCGCCAAGCTTGGCGACTTTTTGGTCATTTGGCGCGATTTTCCCAATGGGGCCTGGAAGTTGTTTTTCCTGCATTAAAAACGCATAATAACCTAACATTTCTCTTCTATGACGTAATCAAAATTCACGCTTTATGTAGAACCCTCGAGAAATTGACTTTTCTGGAAACCTCTTGTACCTCCTGCGCCGGCTATTTATAGAAGAGCGCGTCGCCCCGAGAGTCAGTGCGAGCTGAACGCTCGATGTGTGAATAGCTCTCGGTACATTTGTTTTGTGTGAATTGATAGTGCTATAGAAGCTGTGTTTTAGCTTGTTTTGTGAAGCTGTTTTTAAAGTGCTGGGAGTAAATTCTTCATTGCTGTATCTTAAGGGATAGTGTACTATATCCCTTGAATATTTCCACGGAATTTTTGCCTGTAAAAGTGACTTATTTTGTGTGAGAAATACAGCATTTGTGAGAGCTTCTGATCCAAGCGGATTGTTAAAAGCACGTTATTGCTAGATTGTGCTTGTGAATTGTGTACAGCTGATTGTACTACGAAGATCTAGAAGCAATAAAGTTTGTGTTCCATCCTGACAAGTGACTTTTTACTTGAACTTTTACACCAACAGGACTTTAGAACGACGAACCCAAGGAGTAGCAGAGTAATTCCGCAACATTTGGTGTCAGAATCGGGATTCTAGAGAAGGACTTTAATTTTCCAGTTTATGGTTTTGACTAGACAAAAAAATGGAAGAACAACTTCAAAAGCTCATGAATATGATGCAGGAAATGAAATCTGGACAAGATGAGATAAAAAAAGAGATGAAAGCCGGACAAGATGAGATGAAAGCCGGACAAGATGAGATAAAAGAAGAGATGAAAGCCGGACAAGATGAGATTAAAGCTGCACAAGGCGAGATGAAATCCGGATTGGACGAGTTAAAGACAGCGCACAATGAAGTGAAAATCGGATTGGAGGAATTAAGAGCCGCGCACGACGATGTGAAGACCGGACTGGAAGAATTAAGAGCCGCACACGACGAGATGAAATCCGGACTGGAGGAAAAAATACAGACAAATCAAGAAAATATGGAGAAGAGAATGTCGATACTAGAAGAAAGCCAAGCAAGAAACGTGAAAGAGTTGCGTGAAGAATTTGAGAATAAAATTGAGGAAAAACTGGACTCTCTAGTGAAGATGGGAAAATTACCTGAAAACATCAAGTTGTCGTCACGCCGCCCAACAGTGAAACTAACGCCTTATGACGGAAAGACTCCCTGGGAGGCTTACAAGACCCAATTTTCAATCGTCGCCAGAGCCAATGGTTGGAGCGAGTCCGAGAAAGCGGATCAACTGGCCGCTTCCCTTAGCGGAGATGCAATTAACGTATTGCAAACTATTGGAGCGACGAAGATAGGAGATTTTGACGCCCTCGCAAGTGCCTTGGAGATGAAATTCGGAGAGAAGTGCCAGAAAGAAAATAGTAGAATCCAACTTAAGTCCAGGATGCAAACACCTGGAGAGACCCTCCAAGAGCTGGCTTCCGACATAGATAGGCTGTGTCATCTAGCCTATGGCAGTTATCCTGATAATGTTCGCGAAGAAGTTGCAGTGCAACATTTTATTGAAGGCCTCGTGGACTCTGAAATTCAGAAAGCATTGATCTTGGCGGATTATAAAGATCTCAGGTCTACCCTCGTATTCGCCATGAAGCTAGAGGCAGCTCAGCTGGCCGTAAGAAAAGAGCGGCATAATGTTAGAGCTGTGTCATTCCAGGAGCCTACGGATGGAGAAATGGAGAGATCAGAGAATAAATTAAAGACCCTGGAAAATCTGGTGGAACGACAAGAACAGTCAGAGCCAAGAAAAGTGAAATGTTGGAGGTGCAACAGCGAGGGACATTTACGAAAATACTGCGACGCACAAAAGAACACTTGTCGTAAAGATCGCAGTTATCAATGCACCAGAGAAGCCCATGAAGGAAGACAGAAAAGAGACGACTTTCAGGAACAGAGGCTGAGGGATATTCAAAAGCCCCGTTTAAAAGTCTTGCAGATTTCATCAGTGAATGGCGGCAGTAATGGACTCTTCGTACTGGGATATGTTAATGGTTCCCCATGCCACATGGTGATTGATACTGGAGCGAACGTAACCATCATAAGGACGGATCTGACCAAGAAATTAAATTTGAAGATTATCTGGACTCCGCCCTCGCTGACCCTCCAGACTGTGACAGGTGACAAGATCGAAGTGGGCGGAAAAGCGCAAGTAGAAATCACGTTTGGGAATGCCAGATACGACCATGTGGTATATGTCGCCAATATTACAGACTCTTTTATTCTCGGACTGGACTTTTTAAAATCACACAAATTTAATTTGGACTTTAAGAATAATGAGCTTCGTTCAGATTCAGAAGAAATAGCTGCGTTCGATATTAGAAATGAAACTGTTTTGCCTGTTCAGCAAATAATAGCCCAGACTGATATCACTCTACCTCCCAGAACTGCTTCAATAATTTCTGGAACAGTAAAAGAAAGCAATAAATTCCGTTTTGGATTAATTGAACACCCAAGCAATAGTGATTCTATCAGAGGAGTACTTGTGGGAGCAACACTTGTGGACTTGTCGAGAACAGAAATTCCAGTTAGAGTAGTAAATGTGACGGACAAGTCGAAGGTGATAAAGAAAAATGAAGTGTTGGCGACATGCACTCCTGTTACCTGCATTAATAAGAACATCAACCAAACGACAGCTAAATCTTCCGAGTGCCTGACGAAGGAATTATTACAAGACGTGGAGTTAACGGCAGAACAGAGAAGCGCTGCAGAGAAAGTAATAGCTGAATTTGAAGACCTCTTCTCTCGTACTTCCGGTGACTTTGGCCGTACGAGGTTAACGCAACATAGAATAGACACAAGCAGCCATTCTCCCATCAAGCACCCTTTCAGGGGCACGATTTTAAATTTTTAAAAAATGTATGAAAAAGTGAGTAGTATGAGTTAATATGGTCCTAAAGACAACATAAATGAATTTGAAAAAAAATTACTGTTTGCCGTTATGGGAAAAAAAGCCGGTTTCACGGTGAAACCACCGCCCCTGTAAGGCATTTAAAATCACATATTTGTTCAAATGCATTTAAATTACTGGAAAGTATCTGAGCCTACATATTATGCTAGTAATTTACTAAAAAAAGTAATTATCTAAGTAATTATTGTACAAACACACATTTTTGATTATATATTTAATAAAAATTAAATAAAAAACTAAATATATGCATTCACTTTTACACACCAGTAGGTTGTTTTTGAAGCAACACAGCTTATATTTTACATTGATATGTTACTAAAACAATTAATCATATACGTATTTGTATAAACATGCATCATTAATTATAGATTTAATAAAAGTTAAATAAAAAAGCTAAATATGCATTCACTTTTACACTACTAGATTCAGTGGCGTAGCCGGCGGGGAAGGAGGATCATACCCCCCCCCCCCCTTGAGGAATTTTTTGCCATACAAAATGTATTCTTCACTGCGATATTACACACACGCATACATATATATGAGTTGCGGTAGTCGTAACGCCCCCCCCCCCCCACCATGAAAAATTTCTGGCTACGCTCCTGACTAGATTATATCTCAAAGTAATACAACTTATATTTCACGCTGGTATGTTACTAAGTAATTAATCATATAAATAATGTTTGTAGAAACATGCATTCTTAGTTATAGATATAAAATTTTAGAACAGAAATCTAAATGCAAGATAAAAAGTTTAAAAAAAGTATACATTTCCAATATAAATGTATACATTGTCCAGAGAATGTGCTCTGAGCCTCCGTAGATTTTTCCCCTAAAAAAGGCCCCCACAACCTTACATTTGATCCCATCAGCCCTGTGAATCAGTCGAAAATTGTTTACAGTAGAGATCCTCATACCACTTGAAACACAGCTGAGAGATTACGAGCTGTTGTTTACTAGTCAGCTGATCTGCCAATCTAATGTTCTAGAGGGGCACTGGTTTCACGGTGAAACCAATCGATAAACATTAGAAATTACAAAGGTTCTGCTCTAATTTTTTGTGAACTATTGGCATTTCCATAATCATTGATCCCCATTTATAAAATACAATGTGAAATATTTAGAAAATTTGGGAGGTTTTATTTTTAAAATAATTAAAACAGAATTGTGTGTGAAACAGACTATGATTAAAGGTTTAGTGTGCTACAATGGAGAGAGAAAATGGCATGGTGCTGCCATCTATTGTTAGTTTTTGAAGGGAACTTTACTTTAAAAACTTTATTGAGAAAATTGAATTGAATTTTCTAAGCAGAAATTTTTTTTGAAAATTCGGTTTCACTGTGAAACCACCGCCCCTGAAAGGGTCAAGCAACATCCTAGGCGGCTGCCGTTTGCTAAGCAAGAAGAGGTGAGCAGACTTTTAGAGGAGATGCAGCGTGATGACGTCATCGAGCCATCGACTAGTCCGTGGGCCTCGCCGATTGTTTTGGTCCGAAAGAAAGATGGTTCCACCCGGTTCTGCGTTGACTATAGACGTCTGAATGACATTACCAAGAAAGACAGCTACCCTCTTCCCAGGATAGACGACACATTGGACACTTTATCGGGAAATGAATGGTTCTCCACTCTGGATCTCAAGAGTGGCTACTGGCAAGTAGAAATCCATCCCGATGACCGTGAAAAGACTGCGTTCACCACGGGACAAGGATTATGGCAGTTCAAAGTTATGCCTTTTGGACTCTGCAACGCACCTGCTACATTCGAGCGACTAATGGAGACAGTGTTGAGAGGACTTTCCTACGAAGCATGTCTCGTTTATTTGGACGATATCATCATCGTCGGAAGGACTTTCGAAGAGCATCTCGAGAACATCCGAAAAGTGCTGCAGAAATTAAAAGAGGCAAACTTGAAACTAAGTCCATCGAAGTGCAATTTGTTTCGTCGGGAAGTACGTTACCTCGGGCACATAATATCCGCCCACGGAGTCCGAACCGATCCCGAAAAGACGTCCGCAGTCCAGAACTGGAGTCGTCCCGAGAATATCCACGACTTAAGAAGTTTTCTCGGTCTGTGTACTTACTATCGAAAATTCGTGAAGGGCTTTTCTCAAATTGCAAGACCTCTTCACAAATTGACCGAGACTGGACAGAAATTTCTATGGACTGAGGAATGTGAGGACGCATTCAACGAACTGAAGACGGCTTTAACATCTTCGCCGATCCTGTCGTATCCTCACCCTGACAAGCCATTTATCCTGGACACAGACGCAAGTAAGGAGAGTGTTGGAGCAGTTTTGTCCCAGGAGATAGATGGTCAAGAACACGTCATTGCTTACTGGAGAAAATGCCTTTCAAAGGCAGAACGTAACTATTGTGTTACGAGAAAGGAACTTCTTGCTATCATTAAAGCCGTGGAGCACTTCCATCATTACCTGTACGGCCGAAAGTTCCTGCTCCGAACGGACCATGCCTCTTTAACCTGGCTTCTAAATTTCAAGAATCCAGAGGGCCAAATAGCCAGGTGGATACAGCGATTACAAGAATATGACATCGAGATACGTCATCGGAAAGGGTCATCTCATGGAAATGCAGATGCTTTGTCGAGAAGGCCCTGCATAGACAGTTGTCGCTATTGCTCCAGGGCAGAGAAAAATTACCATCTGAAACATCCCGTTGTCCGCCAAGTTACATCATCGGCATCATCTCAAGATCCCTGGAGTGACGAAAATGTTCGGGCGGACCAATTAGCAGACAGCGACATCAAACCTATTGTAGAATTTATGGAAAAATCCAGCGCTAAGCCCAGTTGGCAGGAAATATCATCTTACAGTCCGGCAACAAAACAGTACTGGGCTTTATGGGATTCGCTTCGCCTGAGAAATGGAGTCCTGTATCGTAAATGGGAGTCGGACGACGGCAAGATGCTCCGATGGCAGTTAGTACTCCCTCGCTCGAGGATTCCGAAGGTTCTAGAAGAACTTCATAATGGCTTAACTGGGGGCCATTTTGGCGTAATGAAGACCCTGCAGAAAGTTCGCGAGCGCTTCTACTGGGTCAGGGCTCGAGGCGACGTCGAAAAGTGGTGTCAAGCTTGTGACGCCTGTGCCGCCCGTAAAGGCCCGAAGAAACGAAGCCGTGGAAGACTACATCGTTATAATGTAGGAGCGCCTTTTGAGAGGATTGCCCTCGACATCCTGGGACCTCTTCCGCGAACTTCGGATGGCAACAAATACATCCTAGTTGTCATTGACTACTTCTCTAAATGGCCCGAAGCGTTTCCTATTCCCGATCAAGAAGCTACGACCGTAGCAGAGGTACTGGTGCAAGAATGGATTTCCAGATATGGAACCCCTCTGCAACTTCATTCCGACCAAGGAACGAACTTTACCTCTGCAGTCTTTAAAGGACTATGCCAACTTCTCGGAATGGACAAAACCCAGACTACGCCTTTACACCCACAATCCGACGGCATGGTGGAGAGGTTCAATCGCACAATTTTGAACAACCTCTCGCTCCTGGTATCTAGGAATCAAGAGGACTGGGACAAGAAACTCCCCCTGTTCCTGCTGGCCTATAGGAGTGCCGTCCATGAGACTACCGGCTTCACACCTTCCCAGATGCTGTTCGGCAGAGATCTTCGTCTTCCCGCCGATCTAGTGTTCGGCCGCCCTCCAGATGCGCCTTCATCGCCAGAGGAGTACGTGGAAAACCTTCGGGCACGGTTTGAAGATGTGCATCATTTTGCTCGGGAGCGGATCAACCTGAACACGGAAAAGATGAAGACTCGCTACGACACGAAGGCTACGGGACACGAGTTCAACGCAGGTGACAAAGTTTGGCTATGGAATCCTACTCGACGGAAAGGCCTGTCTCCCAAGCTGCAATCGCCGTGGGACGGTCCTTACACAGTCCTAAACCGGCTGAATGACGTCATCGTACGGATTCGTAAGTCACCAAACTCGAAGCCAAGAGTTGTACATTACGATCGGCTAGCCATCTACCGCGGTTGTAATTAGCTCAGACCATGGTCACTATGGCGTAATTCCTCTTTTCTTTCATCTCTCATTTCTTTCCTGTCTTTCTCTTCTCTTCCTCTTTCGTCAACTCTCTTTCACTCACTACTTACGCCATGTTTAGTGTACATATTTGTAATATATTGGTTTTTATTAATGTGTATTTGTTTATTACATTGATTACTTATTAGTGTAATTGTTTATTATGTATATTATTTATTTATTAGAGTGCATTTGCTTACTGTGTTTATTGATTATTTGCTTAAATTATGTTGTTAAGATTTGGTTAAAGGTTGGACACTGTATATTTGTGTGACCTCCTAACCGGGGATTGTACTGCCCGGGACGTGCAGTCCTTGGGAAGGGGGCAATGTTACGAATTTTCGGGGCAACCCGCTGCTCTGTGGCTTAAAATGGTTTAAAATTCGTATTCTACGCTTCAAATAGATAAATTTTGCTTTTTGTTGCATCAAAATCGGCCAATTAGAACCGGAGATACGGAGGTTTCGCTTTCCATATGTTTTTCTATGGGCTTCTAGAAATCTCGAGAAATATTAGTCCTAGAGCTTAGATCTCTTCACATTTGAGGACTTATTTTTGGCGCCAAATTTGGCGATATTTCGCCAAAAGTCGCCAAGCTTGGCGACTTTTTGGTCATTTGGCGCGATTTTCCCAATGGGGCCTGGAAGTTGTTTTTCCTGCATTAAAAACGCATAATAACCTAACATTTCTCTTCTATGACGTAATCAAAATTCACGCTTTATGTAGAACCCTCGAGAAATTGACTTTTCTGGAAACCTCTTGTACCTCCTGCGCCGGCTATTTATAGAAGAGCGCGTCGCCCCGAGAGTCAGTGCGAGCTGAACGCTCGATGTGTGAATAGCTCTCGGTACGCTTGTTTTGTGTGAACTGATAGTGCTATAGAAGCTGTGTTTTAGCTTGCTTTGTGAAGCTGTTTTAAGTGCTGTGTGTAAATTCTTCATTGCTGTGTCTTAAGGGATAGTGTACTATATCCCTTGAATATTTCCACGGAATTTTTGCCTGTAAAAGTGACTTATTTTGTGTGAGAAATACAGCATTTGTGAGAGCTTCTGATCCAAGCGGATTGTTAAAAGCACGTTACTGCTAGATTGTGCTTGTGAATTGTGTACAGCTGATTGTTACTACGAAGTTCTAGAAGCAATAAAGTTTGTGTTCCATCCTGACAAGTGACTTTTTACTTGAACTTTTTACACCAACAGGACTTTAGAACGACGAACCCAAGGAGTAGCAGAGTAATTCCGCAACAATATAATGTGACAAGACACCGAAAAAATATTTATTTTTATTTATTTATTTCCGAAGTTGCGTAAATGTAATATGCATGGTTGATTGAAGTTTTATTATGTGATTTTGAAGTTATATAAAGCTTTGAGTTTTGTTAGAAAGGATGCAGAACCCAGGACATGGTTCGCAAATAAAATTTCTAATTCAGCGGGCCCAATATACAGAATAGTGAATTCATAAAATGTTTCCATGGGGACGGGATAATTTTAATAAAGCCTACTTATCCCCCCTCCCCCACCTCTCGTTTTAGTGTCCAGCGGTAGCATATTTTCGAGGGGGACCCCTACAGCGATGGCCGGAACCAGTGATGTTTTTTATGAGGGGGAGGGTCTCACAAAGGGCAACTGGTAGCATAATTTCCTTAGGCGTACAAGATAAGGATTCCGGTGTAACTCACCCCTCGTTTTGATTAATAGCTGTTGGCGCGGGTGCAACCGGGGCCACAATACCCTCGTCCAAACAAAAATACAAGGATTTGAATGTTCTGAAACAAATTAGCACCTTAAAACATCAGTATAATCCTAGTATTTTCTTAGGGCCTCACCATGGCACAGTGGTTATATCACTGAAAATGGTAGACGGCCGAAGTGTGAAGGTCCCGGGTTCGGGTCCCATCGCGCGGTTGTCGATCTAACGGTCTGGAGTTTTGGTAGGTTTTCTCCAGATGTAACGTGAATACGCGTTAGAACCCCTTAGAAAGTCCTCCTATCAAGGCATCCCCCATATTAGGCAGATACAGGACCCTCTGGTCATCCAGAGGGCCCTGGCAGATACCCCTCGCGCAGGTTTGCCTTAATCACACACAACCGCAACCTAGTATTTCCCCCCTTCCTCACTTTTGAGAGCAGAATTTCAATCTGGAGCACTGAATATTATTTATGTCACATATCTGTCTTGCAATAATTAAGTGGATAAAGAATGATAAGACGTATTTTTTCAATTTAAGCATCAAAATATTTTATGTTTGGAATTTCACTATTTCATTTTGCTCACTATTTTCACTTAATTGGTGCACTATAGATACAGTATTGTTGCGGAATTACTCTGCTACTCCTAGGGTTCGTCGTTCTAAAGTCCAGTTGGTGTAAAAAGTTCAAGTAAAAAGTCACTTGTCAGGATGGAACACAAACTTTATTGCTTCTAGAACTTCGTAGAACAATCAGCTGTACACAATTCACAAGCACAATCTAGCAGTAATGTGCTTTTAACAGCTCGCTTAGATCAGAAGCTCTCACAAATGCTGTATTTCTCACACAAAATAGAACACTTTCACTGGCAAGAATTCAGTGAAAATATACGAGAAATAACACTAGCAGTCTCTCAAGACTCAGCGATGAAGAATTTACACACAGCACTTAAATTCAAAGCTTCACAAACAGCGCGAAACACAGCTTCCTTCACAAAGCAAGCGTATTCACTCTCTCAAAGCTTGATCAACACTGAACTGTCGGGGCGACGCGCGCTTCTATAAATAGCCGACGCAGGAGGTACAAGAGATTTCCAGAAAAGTCAATTTCTCGAGGGTTCTACATAAAGCGTGAATTTTGATTACGTCATAGAAGAGAAATGTTAGGTTATTATGCGTTTTAATGCAGGAAAAAACAACTTCCAGGCCCCATTGGGAAAATCGCGCCAAATGACCGAAAAGTCGCCAAGCTTGGCGACTTTTGGCGAAAAATCGCCAAATTTGGCGCCAATAATAAGTCCCCAAATGTGAAGAGATCTAAGCTCTAGGACTAATATTTCTCGAGTTTTCTAGAACCTCCATTGAAAAACAATGGCAAACCGAAACCTCCATATCTCCGGTTCTAATTGGCCGATTTTGATGCAACAAAAAGCAAAATTTATCTATTTGAAGCGTAGAATACGAATTTTATACCATTTTTAAGCCACAGAGCAGCGGGTTGCCCCGAAAATTCGTAACATTGCCCCTTCCCAAGGACTGCACGTCCCAGGCAGTACAATCTCCGGTTAGAGAGGTCACACAAATATACAGTGTCCAACCTTTTAACCAAATCTTAACAACATA
>JAWZYV010020347.1:0-20914 GCA_038373885.1 Cheiracanthium punctorium
CCCCTATTGATGATGTAAAATCTGGTGTCTTCTGTATAATTAAAAACAGCTGGACGAATGACTGGAACAGCCAGACAGACAATAAACTTCACAATATTCACCCATCTATCACTCATTGGTCCACATTACCCTATCGCAAACAAGATGTCATATTGACACGCCTCCGGATTGGTCATACCAGATTGACTCATACACACCTACTGTTTGGTGAGCCTGCTCCAGAGTGCTCCCACTGTCATACTTGCCTCACTGTTCGTCATCTTTTAACCTCATGCACTGCTTTTCATCATTTTTACCAAATACTTTTTAACTGTTCTCATCCCAAACTTGACGATATATTGGGTGAAACCCCGCACCTTAATTTGTTTGCATTTCTTCGACGTATCAATATTTTTTACTCAGTGTAAAGTATACACTTTTCTCTGACTGGTATCTGGATGGGAGCCCCCATCCAGATGTCCTTGACTTATTTTTATCTCCTTTTTACCTCTCTACAGTTTGCTTTTATTGTTTTTAGACCTCACAGATTTTAGCTTTACCTGTCTTATACAACACATTTTTACTTGAAAACTTTATATTTTACTATATATACACATAGTCTGGCGCAGTATGTCCTTTCTGGACCTTGTGCCATTAACCCCAATCAACCAACCAACTGGCTGCCTTTGCAAACTGCTGGAGAAAATGGTCAATGCACGCCTAGTCCATGTGTTAGAAACTGAGGGCCATATTCACCCCTTTCAGAGTGGCTTCCGCAGAGGCAGATCAACCCTTGACAATGCACTGTATTTAGAAACGCAAATCCGTAATGCTTTTTTAAGAAAAAAGCACTTAGTTGCAGTCTTCTTTGATATAGAAAAGGCGTACGACAAGACATGGAGATACGGCATTCTCCGTGACCTCCATAATTTAGGCTTCCGTGGCAATCTGCCAATCTTTATCCAAAACTTCCTTTCCCTCCGAAAATTCCGGGTACAAATAAATGGCATCCTATCCAATAGTTTTCTTCAAGAAGAGGGTGTACCCCAGGGCTCTGTCCTGAGTGTTACCCTCTTCTCTGTAAAAATAAATGACATTCTTAACCAACTACCTCCATCTGTTCATGGAAGCCTGTACGTCGATGACCTCCAGATTTCCTGTCAGGGAAAAGACATGCGGTACATAGAGCGACAACTTCAGAACACCATAAATCGAATCATGAAATGGTGCACTATAAACGGGTTCACCATTTCTGCGGAAAAGACAGTCGGTATCCACTTTTGCCGCTTGCGTGGGATCCATCCGGATCCTGAACTTTATCTGGGTCAGTCAAAAATACAAGTACAAGACTCTACTAAATTTTTAGGGGTTTACTTTGACAAAAAACTTCAGTTTGCAAATCATATATCTTTTATTCGCAACAAGTGTGAAAAACATCTAAACATTTTAAAAGTCCTAACAAATACTTCTTGGGGAGCGGAGCGTGATGCTCTGTTACGAATTTACCGTGCTGTTATTAGATCGAAGATGGATTATGCTTGTTGCATTTATGGATCTGCTCGCAAATCAGTTTTAAAAAAACTTGACACCGTGCATCATTCTGCCCTACGTGTTTGTTCCGGAGCTTTTAGAACATCACCCATACAAAGTCTTTTTATCACTTGTCATGAGCCTTCTCTCACCCATATCCGTCACAAGCTGTCATTAAACAACTATTTTCGCATCCTTTCTCATCCATCCCACCCATTGCAGGACTCTCTTTTGGACACTCGCCTGGACCGCCTGTACGGAAATCGGCCCTCATGTACTCCTCCCTTTGGACTAAGAATGCGTAGGAGCCTTGTTGGTACCCAACTGGAGAATGTCAAAGTCTCTCCTTGTTCCCTTCATGAAATTCCGCCATGGACTACACTGCAGACGTCGTACCTCCAACCATTCAATGGCTTCACAAAACAGGATACAGACCCAAAAATTTATCAACAGTTATTCCAAGATCACCAAAACACATATAAGAAATATAAAGAAATATACACTGATGGTTCAAAATCTGATAATTATGTTGGCTTTGCCTTTGTCGAAAATAACCATACCTGCAGCTATACTCTTCCTCCGTTCTGTTCCATATTTACAGCTGAATTACTGGCCATCCATGAAAGCCTTTTATACATTTCTAGAATGAAGACCAACAGATTTACCATCTACTCTGACTCCCTCAGTGTACTAGAAAATCTACAATCAGGCTCCACTACTCATAGCTATATTCCCAAAGTGCTACACATGCACGAACAGCTGACAAATCGTGGGTACGACATTCTCCTCTGCTGGGTACCCAGTCATACTGGGATACCGGGTAATGATAAGGCGGACACATTAACCAGGCATGCTGCAATCCCGTATACTGGCTATCTCGCATACGAGGATATAAAGTCTGGCATTTCTAGCATAATAACAAGCAGTTGGATCAATAAATGGGCAGGTGAAACCGAAAACAAACTGCATTCTAACCGAACTGATCTCACTCATTGGCCATCCCTTTCATATCGAAAGCAGGATGTTATATTAACTCGTCTCCGCATTGGTCACACGAGACTCACCCACAGACACCTACTCCTGGGTGAACCTGCTCCAGAGTGTTCACATTGTCATACTCACCTTACCATTCGTCACATTTTAACCTCTTGTACAGCTTTTAATAATGTTTACCAAATATTTTTTAACTGTTCTCATCCCAAACTTGACGATATATTGGGTGAAACCCCTCACTGTAATTTATTTTCATTTCTTCGACGTATCAATCTGTTTTACTCAGTGTGAAATATACACCTTTCTCTGACTGGTACCTGGATGGGAGCCCCCATCCAGACGTCCTTGGCTCACTTTTACCTACTTTTTACCTTTCTACAATTAGATTTTACCAGTTCTAGACCTTACGGATTTTAGCTTTACATGTTTTATACAACAACTTTTACGCGAAAGCGTTATTTTATTCTAAATACACATAGTCTGGCGCAGTATGTCCTTTCTGGACCTTGTGCCATTAAACACCAACCAACCAACCAACCAACCATCTTTCTGAGGAAAGCATTACGAATTTGTGTCTCTAAGTTTAAAATATTGTCAATGGTGGACCTGTTTTTGCGGAAGCCACTCTGAAGGGGATGTATATGGTCCCCAGTTTCTAAAATGTAGACAAGGCGAGCATTAACCATTTTTTCCATTAATTTACAAAGACAACTAGTAAGGGCTATGGGACGGTAGTTGCTAGGGTTAGACGTATCTTTACCAGGTTTCGGGAAAGGAATAAAAATTGCATTGCTCCAGGCAGAGGGAAAGGTTTGTTCGTTCCACATCCTATTGTATAGTTTTAACAGGTTTAGTAAAGAGTCATAGGATAGGTGTTTCAGCATTTCATAAGTAATGCCGTCAGGACCAGGAGAAGTATTGGAGGATTCCCGGAGGTATTTGGCGAGTTCATTGATGGTAAAATCACTATTGTATGGAAAGTTTGAGGAGGTTTTAAATTTAAGATTTTTCGTTCAGATTGTTGTTTCTATGAGAAAAAAGGGTTTGAGAAAGAAGTACTGCATGATATAGAAGCAAGAGTCTGACCGATGGTATTAGCTATTTCTTTTGTATCAGATATTATGTTGTTATTGATGGACAGACAGGATATTGAGGGGTTATTATAGATCCCCATGGCCCTTTTGGTTTTCAACCATAGCTCCTTACTAGTAGTGGTAGGTGTTATGCTAGAGACGTATTTCATCCAGGATTGTTTTTGACATTGCCGCCTTAATTTCCTGGCATAAGCTTTAGCTTTTTTAAAAAGTATGAGGTTGTCGGTGGTAGGGTACCACCGAAAAACACTCCAGGCATTCTGCTGCTGTTTTTTTGCTAGTGTACAGGTTTCATTCCGCCACGGTTTTTTATAGCACCGAGGTGTCGTGCCCGATTTTGGAATATTGGCATCAGCTGCTGTAATAATGACTGAAGTGACTATCCACGACCTCTTCAATAGTGCCTTCAAGGATGTCTGAGGTGATTTTGGATAATGCAGTAAAGTTAGGCCAATCTGCCTTATCATAAATATACCTAGGTGTGGTCAGGGTGCCTTTCGGATTGTAGTAAAGTGGTGAGAGAAAAATTGGAAAGTGATCGCTGTTATGTAAGTAACTGGAGACTGAAAAGTTATATAGTGGTAGGATAGATGGAGAACAAATAGCAAGATCTATGGCATGAAAGGATTTTGTTGGGTAGTGGAAGTAGGTGTTGTCGCCGTTATTCATAACGCAAAGGGAAAAGTTGGTCAACAGTTGTTCAATTAGTAGGCCTCTATTGTTTGTATCTGTGCTGCCCCATAAGGGACTATGACCGTCCATATCCCCCAGGAGGATAAAAGGAGGAGGAAGTTGTTGGATAAGGCTATTGAGAGATGTTTGGCTGATGGTTTCAGTAGGAGGGAGATAAGTGCAGCAGATGGTAGTTAGCTGTTTTAATTTGACACGAGCGGCGACTGCTTGTAGATTGGTATGCAGATTGACTATTATGTGAGGATAGTTATTGTTGATTAACAGGGCCACACCACCAGAGGCCCTATCTCCGAGTTCGTAGTCTTTCCGAAGTATTGTATAATTGTGGATAGTGGGATATTTATCGGCTTTCAGATAAGTTTCTTGTAGTGCGAAGCAGGCAGGATTGTGGTCGTCGATAAGTGTTTTAAGGTCGTCACTTTTATACTGAAAACCGTGGCAGTTCCAAGAAAGCAGCAGAGCCATTATCAAGTGATGTTAGGAATGATTGAAAGCTTGCTTTTAGTCCCCTTAGGTGTAAGTGGGGTGCTACGGATGTCATCATCATCCATGATATTGTCGGAAATGTCAGAGTCTGTAGGATCTAAATGCAGTATTGAGTCATCAATGGGCTTTTGTGGAAGGATCTTTTTAAGTCTGGACTTACTGTATTTTGCCTTATAGGGAGCAGTTTTTTTTATTAGAGGTCTATTTTGAGTGGAGTTGTTGCTTTCAGATTTCTTCTTTGATGTGTTTTTTTGTAGAGCTATGGTAGAATTATTTTGGGTAGAGGTTGAGTGTTTAGTTTTAGTAGTGGAAGTAGGTATAGAGACGGGCACAGATTTTGGTGGCTCGGTTTGTATGGAAATTGATTTAACAGATTTGACTACTGCAGCATAAGACTGACCGGGTTTGGGTGTACGGGAGTTCATTACTTTACGGGCTTCTGGATATGACAGTCCTTGGGTGGCACGCAAGGACTGGATTTCTTTTTCAAACGACCATTTCGGGCATGAGCGGGAATAGGAAGAATGATCCTGTTTGCAGTTCACGCATTTAGGCGGATTAGAGCAGGTGTTACTGTCGTGGCCAGAGATACCACAACGGGCACAGGTTGGGGAACCACAACAGGAAGGTTTGGTATGGCCGAACTTTTGACATTGAAAGCATCGAGTAGGATTAGGTATATATGGTCTAACGGCACATGAGAGGTATCCTGCTTTGATATGGGAAGGAAGTTTAGGTGATTGAAAAGTCAAAATTATATGCTTTGTGTTTAGTGTTTGGTTATTGCGTCGGATAGAGATTCTGCGAACTGCAAAAACATTTTGAGATTTAAGATTTTCGAGGATTTCGGCCTCGGAGCAGTGTAATAGGTCAAGTTCAGATAAAGCCTCTTGATGAATTAAGTGTGCTGTGGGGTGATACAGTGACAGGGTTTGCACCGATAGTTTGTAATTGCATAATGTTGATTGCCTGTGTACTATTGG
This sequence comes from Cheiracanthium punctorium, assembly GCA_038373885.1. Lineage (NCBI taxonomy): Eukaryota > Metazoa > Arthropoda > Arachnida > Araneae > Cheiracanthiidae > Cheiracanthium > Cheiracanthium punctorium. The sequence goes on from JAWZYV010020347.1 coordinate 5,759, forward strand.
TTACTTCCACTAAGATGTCTCCTGATCGTATTTTGTTTATTTTTGCGACTTCTCCAACATTACTAGTTATGCACTTATGTATTAGGAAAGGGGAGGTTTGGCTAAAGTTTCCTTCCTGACGCTTCACAATAAAGAATTTGGCATGACCATCTCCTTGAGTAGGAGACTTCGGAACGTTGACGTGAGACGAAGATAACGTCGAATCCATATTGGGGATTGGAAATTTCGGACCCGACCGCACCACCCACCACGGAGCCCAACAAGGGGATGCACAAAAGTGCACCAGTGCTAGTCGGGTCTATACGCGCACAGTACATCCCTTAGGCAGCGTCCACCCTTAACGACGTGCCCAGTAGATGTCCGTTTGCTTGATCCCTAGCAGTTGACCGAAATCAGTACCACCAGCCGGTTGATACACAGGGGAACGCTGTGCACCTCCCGTTTACCCGAAGCCGAGGCCAAAGCAATGTGTTGGAGAAAACCCCTCAATTACCAGAATCCCCATTTCCGGGGACACGGTTCTCCACGCACGGCAAACACGTGGGCAGTTTACCCGCCAACAGAAGCTGACGGTACAGATCGACCACAGCTTCTGAAGGGGGGCCCTCACTTCAAGAGAAGAAACCACATCGAGGGAGAAGGGGAAGGAAACAGCAGAAGGAGAGAGGAGGGTAAAGAAACAGAGGAGCGAAAGATCGCTGGGGCCCCGGGATTGCGACACCCGTAAAAACCTAAAGAAGGTTTTCCCCCTGGGGGGGGGTAGATATATAGAAGCAGTAACGAAAACCAGAATCAAATGTATGAAGCGATCAAAAATTAGTAATTCTGATTACATTCAAATATTTCTTTCATTATGCAAATATGCATTTAGCAAAAATAAAAACAATTTAATGTCTATAATCCAAAGAAAGTTAAAAGTATGTATCTTCCAAATACTTTTTTTAATTTTATGAAAAGTGCCAAAACCCCAGTCCACATGGGGAGGCATGCAGTCGAAATAGATAAGACCTTATAGTGTTAATTTGTTGAAGAAATTTAAGTGATTCGTTTATAAGTAAACTGTCACTTAAAAATTGAATTGAATGCATGCAATATAACAAATAAGTATTGATGAACATAACGGTATAAGTGAGAGTGTAAATGTGAGAAATCACAACTTGTGATTGCTAGTTTTAAGATGATGATTAGTGAGGTCTTGGTTATCACGATTTTAATTAAAGTTCATGGCTTGAAACGATGCCTTTTACTATTTACAAAGAGCAGATACTATGAAGGTCATATTAAAATCTTGGTTTTATAATTAATGAAATATTAGATCAAATGAACATTTTAAAAGAATGCAAAGTTCAAACTTATGTTGATAAATATTAATTGGAATTACAAGAGTTAGCTGGGAATTGGATAGGGACATCCTCAGTTGGTCAATCATGTTGTTATTGTGAATCATGTTGTATTTGTGGAGCATTAGATTGGTAATAGTATTTTTGTATATTCAGGGGAGCCAGGCTGATTAAAATGAATTTTTATACAACGTTTCAAAGAAACTCGTAGGTCCTTGTGAGTCTTTGAATGTTAATAGGAGTATTTTCTCATTTTGTAGTATTTTCGTTGAGTAAATCTTATATATTTCACCTTAAGAAGCCCCGATTGATCCCAGACGAGATCTATAGGTAAAGTAATTAAAAAACTTTGTAAAAAACACACATAAAAAGTAAAAGGAAAGAGGATACGCGTTTCGTTCAAAAATTGTTTTGAACTTCTTCAGTCCAAGCCCTTCGTCGTAAAGAACACAGGGAACTGTGTTTTTTCAGTTCCCTGTGTTCTTTACGACGAAGGGCTTGGACTGAAGAAGTTCAAAACAATTTTTGAACGAAACGCGTATCCTCTTTCCTTTTACTTCTTATGTGTGTTTTTTACGAAGTTTTTTAATTACTTTATCGTTTAACACCAGTATTTTGAGTGTTTTTTCAGAGATCTATAGGTGTCATGTATGTGGGGTTTTTTTTCGTTAAATATTACATTCGTATATAAACACAAAAATTTAATTTTTTTATTGAATGTATACATTGATTGTTTTAAAATAGTTCTAAATCAGAGTCAATGTGCATTTTCTTGTTGTCAAAATGAATTCAAAACTTCTATTTTGCCTTCTGTATTGTAAAAATATTACATTTTTCTGTAACCATTGATAATAATTAGAAAATGCTAAAGCTTTCAGAATTTAGAATTACTTGACTTGTTTAATGACAATGTTTAGTGACAATGTTTAATTTAGTAATGATTTAATTTTATCAAGTTTCAAATTCGTCATTGAAGGCAGAGTTCAAAGCATTCGTTTACATCTTGCGATGCTGTGAAGTTCTTTAAAATAAACGTCCCAGCCTCAACATCTGTTCAGATTCTAAATCCAATTTTTATGTATTTATATCACTTATTTGAAAGTCAAACATGATTGAATCCCAATACTTATCATAAAGTATGTACATTTTACGTATTGAATTTTTTCCAGCCTTCTGAGCAGACGTAAAATGAAATTTTCTTTGTCGAATATTTCGATCATTTTTACTATCGTTTTTCTGCTATATTAAAAATCGATATATTTGTTTCGTAAGCTCTTTTCTTTTGCAAGTCAGAATTACTTTCATCCTATTACTAGTTTTCTGTTGTTCAACAGAATGTTTTTTTTCCAAAAAACATTGAATAAATAAACTTTCATCCAATTGGACAGTAAATAGCTTCAGAACTCAAATAATCAAATGAAAAATATTTAGTGAATGCAATACAATGTATTTATGAAGCAAAATCCTACTATATAGTTACGCTGATCCCTCAATCGCTGACTTACACTCTTTAACAGTTCCAGGCAACCACTTCAAAATAAAACTTTTACTGTCATTACTCCAAGAAGAATAAAAAAAGTTAAAAAAACTAAAAAGCACAAAAAGCGTCGTAACATCTACACCGTATGTACGATCCGCTTGAAACTTTTCATATTCATGTTTAAAAGTATAGAAAACAATTTGCGCTACTTTAAAAATCTTAAAATCCATCTTAATAACCACAATCTGGAGAAGGTTAACACCATTGATATATATATATTAAAAAAAAAACTTTTAACATCTAATGTATTGATAATTTATTTTCCAGCTAAAAAGATTTGAAATAATGCTTTGTAATTTATCAACTTAAATTTTTTTTTTTTTCTCACTACCGTTTCTGTTTGTTCGTTCAATAAATTTAACAAATGTGGTGAAACCTGCATCTGATTATATTGTAGGGATTTAAAATATGTTGTTATATAAACTCGGAGATTTTGTGCATTATTTAAGTACTGAATGTGCTTTATAATTATGAAAATAATGATAAAATGTCATTAGCATGCAGTGCAGAGTAACCCTGTCAAGGGGTATGTCTCGTACACTGATTTTAAAGAAGTCAATTAAAAAAAAAAAAAAAACTTTTATATATTCCTTAACCACAATATAAAAATAATAATAGTTCAGACAACTGAAAAATTCATAATGTTTATTCAGTAACAGCACTATATACACTCATACAAATAATAAACTTATGTAATTTGCAGTTAACTCAAATAAACAAAGCAAAATGTAAAAATATTTAACTAAAGATTCTTATTTATTTTCATCTTACTGTAGATTGGCTTTAAAAATAGCAAACTATATGTCAAAATATTGAGCAATTCACAAAATATAGCATATAAAAATTATTCAGAGATGAAGAGGAAAAATAAAAATAAATAAATAACTAATTCTTGTTTATAACAAACATTTTAATAATTCATAACAGATTACAAAACTCATAAATTTTAGAAAAATTGAAAATTTTTGATAAAAATCGTGATTGTTTTACAACTAATTTAAATCACTGAACCCTGATTATATGTAATGCATAAAATATAATGCTATTAGTGTTGAAAAATTGATAAAATCATATTTAACTTCTGAAAATTTCATGCTTATATTCTCATACATTATTAAATAAAATTATCTTTATAGTTTCTGTCTCACTAGCAGACCCGGCCACGCGTTGCTGTGGCTGAGTGATTTAAGCAGGATTTGAAAGACAAAATTTAACACAAATTAACATAACATTTAATAACATTTATTTAATAAATACTTTAAATATTTTAATTTGATATGTATACTCTAAATATCTTTAATCGTAATAAATCACAGTTGATGTTCAATGAAGCGCCAATCGATGTACAATATTTTTGGTCAATCGGTCCTTTGTTAATGCAAATAAACTTGATGGTCTTCCTACTCGTGAACACGCCACGTATAATTGCCCATGGGAGAAACATGGATTTTCAAAGTCTAAGCCGCAAATAGACATGTTTGGCCTGAGATTTATTTATAGTCATCGCGAAAGCTAAGCGAATGGGAAACTGTAGTCTTTTAAATGGTATGGGAGAATTGGATATCATCGGAATACGTGGTAACAAAACAATTTCTCCTTTAAACTTTTCAGTCAAAATAGTTGCTTCAAGAACGTTTCCAGTGATTCTTTTGATCACCAAACGTGTACCGTTGCATAGTTTAGGAGGGTTTAAATTACGCAGTAGAATAATCGGTGATCCAATTTTCAATCGAAGATTGTGTGGTGGCATTCCTGATATGTCTAAAGAATTTAAAAATTCAATTGGGAAATTCACTGCCTCACGATTACTAAGCCAGTCATGATTTAAATAGTTATTTAGTATGTCTGGGAAGACACTCTCAATCATTCATTTTTAGTTTGAACAACAGTACAGAAATTATCTGGCAATCTAATATGTTGAGTATCTTGATGAAATTCTATATCACCGTTTCCAAGAGCCAGTAATTGTTTAGAAAATTCTTGTGCTGTTGCATCATTTTGGAGTTGTACTTGCATGTTTTTTGTCAGTCTGAGTGTTTCAACATTTCTCCATAAAATTGATTGTTTTAGACATGCAATAATTTCATCTGCAAAAGTAGAGCGAGGAATAACTGGCAACGTTTGCCGGAAATCACCAGATAGTAATAAAATAGTACCACCGAAATATCTGTCACTATTGTTTAAATCCTGCAATTGTTAGTCCTATTTAATGCTTCGAGCGAATGCTTATGAGCCATAGTACACTCATCACAAATTATGATCGAAGTCTTCCGTAAAACTGCTGCCATTCCGCTTCTTTTTTTGATATTACACATTGCATTTGGATTGTTATGGATATCTAATGGTAGCTTGAAAGCAGAATGTGCTGTCCGCCCACCATCTAACAAAGTAGCAGCTATGCCTGATGATGCAGCTGCTAATGCAATTTTTTGTTGTGACCGTAGTTTCGCAAGGATGAAAGATAACAAATATGCTTTACCGGTACCACCTGGTGCATCTAAATAGAAAAAACCGCCTTGTTTGGCATCAATAGCCAACATAATTCGATTGCATATGTTCTTCTGCTCGTCAGTTAATAATGGTTCATTGTTAGTAACAAATGTATTTAAATCACGATTATTAAATTGTTCTTCTCGCTGCAAATCGCTATTTACTAAGTCTGTAGCTGGGCGATTAGGAGATGGAATACCATAATGACTAAGTGGTGAATTTGAGATCATAATACATAAATATTCAATCATTATTAAAGCTTCCTTATACATATCTTGTGTGAAGTCTAAGTTTGGAGAGTGGTTTATTTGTTTATGTCGGTAGAGTATATCTTCAGTCATGTAGTTCTTATATTTTTCCCACAATGTAGATGACTGTGTTGAAAAACATGTCATCAAAATAATGGAAAATAGTTGACGAATATTACTCGGCGAGGACGTTAAAGCAGCATCAGCAAGTGTCAGATCCCAATGGTTGTCATCTTCTAAAAGTTGCAACGCGTGACATGCATCTTTATACGTACTGAACACTTGGTCATTAACTGTTCGTAAAAATTGAAGAGATTGGTCCAGGAACATTCACCAACAATAAACGCAGAAAAAAGCATTCAAGTTGTTTTGGATGTACAGTATAAAGTCGTCCCAATGTCTTAGCTTTAAAGATGCCTGCAATATACGGATGTGGTTCTCCCTTTTTACGTGGTTCCCATTTTTTAGCTGACGTGTTCCATGTAAAATAGCATGGAATATCAGTGTATAATACTGTTTTTGCAAATTGACCATACACATCAGTTTTTTGACAAAGAGTGAAAAATTCGGTTAGTGTCGTTTTTGGTGGTTCACATGCTCTTTGGAGAATATTTTCTTCAGTGAAATACACACGTTGTCCAGTTTCAAGATGCACTGCAAGATGTTGTATAGCAGGTTCTCTGTGGTGTGTGGGGAAGCTAAGTATGCGCCAGATAGCTTCACTGCTGCTAATGTATCTACCCATTTGGTAGCGTGCTATTTCATCATTTTCGTTTATATTTTATACGCCAAATACGGCCAAATCACTGCCCTTATTAACGTACTTGCAAATATACTTGATGGATTTCACAGAACTGCAAAGCTCAACATTAATATGAGTCTTGTACGTTTTGGAGAGTAGTGGTGAGTATGGTACTACCCATTGATTGTCAATTTCTAATTGGTTAGAATTTGAAGTTCTCATTTTATATGTATGACCACCATTATCAGCGTTTCTGCGGCGATACAATGGATAACCATCAATATCAGTAATGGTATCATTTGTGAATTTCTTAGGAAAATGTTTCTTACATTTCCCATTTTCCATGCATGGTGATGTCATGTTAAACGCTCCACACGGTCCATGAATCATATGACTTGTAACAATATTAAATAATTCTTGATCAATTGAAGAATCTGGAATTTCGGCTGAAATAATTTCATCAATTTCCTCTGGACGAATTTTATCTTCAAGCCAAATTAAAATGTGAGCATGAGGTAAGCCTCATTTCTGCCACTCAATTGAATACAACCAACGACACGTTTTGCGAAAAACTGAATATTTTACTATAAAATCAATCAAAGATTTCAACTTCTGTTTAAACACTCGTGCAGTAATATCGTGACGATGTATTGATTGTTGACCTAGTAATAGTAAAGATTGGATTTCCTCCCAATTTGGATTACACGTAAATGTTATAAACAAATCTGGACGACCGTAATGACGTACATAAGTCATTGCATCCTGCATGTATTCTTGCATGTTTCGTGGGCTACCTATGTAGCTGGAAGGTAAAATAACAGCACTACCAATTTCAGTGGTGTTTAAATTTCCATCGACGTTTCCAACAATAGCATCTCGTAAGTGAATGTAAACCTCTGATCGTAGTTTAGCTTGGTTGAACCGAATGAATCGCAAACGTTCGCTTTGAATCTTAGCAAACATTTCCACAACGTATTGATGATACAATTGACGATATCGAAGGATATAGTTGTCCTGATTGTGTCTAATCATTAATTGATACGCATAGTAGTTCATTGAACTAACCTTTTTATTTAATTCATTACAATTGACTGGATCAGACTGATTCATGAGCTCTTTCAATACGTGCATATCGAGTCTTCTTGCTACGGGCAGTAAGGTTAGATTTTTTTTGTCGCATATTACTAAAAGTAGTGCTTGGTATAGGCAAAATAAGACATGTATAGTGTGTAGTCTAAGAAACTGTATCACATTAAGGTGTGGCGCCATCTATGAGATGCACAGGACAATGTTTTACAATTCTCTGTAAAGAAATTCTCTTAAGGCGCCATCTGTTCCAGCCTTAATGGTCTCAAACGGAAATATTGGACCTACGATTGAAACCTACGATTAATAACAACAATCAACGTAATCAGAATATCAGTTGACCCGTTTTTGAGTTATTTCGGAACATACACACGGACACTGGATTTTTATATATTAAGATAAGATAAGATAAGATATATGAAAAAAATATAATACGTTCTTTTAGGTTTCTTCCTCTGTAAAATGAGAATTTTTCTGTAAATAAAACATACTTAAATAATAAGATGTCGTTTAAAGCAAGAACTGTTAAACTGTTCTTTTTTTTTCAAAACAATAAAAAAGTTATCTCGGTTGCCAATTTCGGAAAAAATAAAATAAAACGCTTTTATCCCTTTAGAAGCAGACGATAAGCTATGAGTTGAGTATTTCAATATCGCAGATATTATTAATTTTCTTCGTAGTAATGTACCAATATTTTTGGCCGTGTTCGTGACTGCCGGTTTGGATAAACACTTTTTCTTGAATTTATGCAGTACACAAATACATATTAAACTACAGTTGTACATAAAGAAATTCTCTTAAGGCGCCATCTGTTCCAGACTTATGGAACCAACGATTAATAACAACAATCAACGTTGATGATCAGTTTTTTATTAATTATTAATTATTGAGACCATTAATTTGAATAATAACTATCCTATTATCTAAGTTGGACCAAATTACATATATATGCAAACTTTCATGAATATCAGTTGACCCGTTTTTGAGTTATTTCGGAACATACACACGGACACTGGATTTTTATATATTAGAAGATTGTAGTAGAATTTTTATGCACTGTGATTAGTGTTAAAATTTTCGCATACGCATTTAACCTTATTTTCAGATACAATTCCATAATTTTCCTGATCATTTGTGTTTCATGCAGACTTTCGCAACCAATTTCATTTTCAATTGGGTGATTAAATCTAACACCATTGGTTGATAAATATTCGATTGCGCCTTTTGTACTGATATATTGAGTTTTAATTTATAACAAATTGATTTAAATGTATTAATTATATTATTAGTTTTTACTTGGAGTTTTGCTATTGAATTTTCGGCTTCAAGTAAAACAAACTCATCTGCGAAAGCCTAGAAGTCTTTTTGGTCCTCGTTCATTATTTTTAATATTTTGTTTGCAGCAATTAACCATAGGAGCTGGCCAAGGCAAGATCTCTGTGGGCAACCCTTGTATACCTGGTTTTTTATTTGTGTGGCGCCATTTTCAACTATTATAAATCTATTGTTTAAGTAATCTTTCAGTATATTTTTCAGATATATTGGTAAAGGAGTTTGTTCTATTTCTTTTCTTTTTATTATGTTCCACTTTATATTGTCAAACGCTCCTTGGATATCAAATGATACCAGGACGGTATATTTATATATGTTTCTTCATTCTTTTAATCTGTTTATTACCAGACACAACAGATCCACGGTACCTTTGCATTCCCGGAAACCATATTGATTTTCATGCAGGTACTTACTGTTTTCTAATATATATATATATATTGTTCTATTTTTTATTCTTTCGAGAACCTTCCCCGCTATTCTCAAGAGATATTGGCCTGTAGGAGCAAGGCTCCTTTGGGTCTTTATTTGTTTTTCTAAAAAATATAACTGAGGCAATTTTCCGTACATTGGTGAAGGTTCCTAATAAGAGGCATTGGCTTTAGATTTTTATTAGATCACTTTGGAAACTCCTCGATAGATTGTTTAATATATGAACGTCTATTTTGTCTAATCCTGTTGCTTTTCTAATATTCTGGACATGTATTGCTTGTAATAATTCTATTTCTGAAAGTTGCATTCTGTTGTCATTTGTCGAACTGATGTTATTGCTTTTGTTTGATATGTCACTGCTAAATTCCTGCGATTCTGTTCCAACTATTATTTGATTATTCGGATCATATCCGTCTGAAGAGCCTCGAAATTCATCAATGATGTCTGTTTGAAAGTGTGCGTTTATTATTGTATTCAATATTTCTTCATGATCTTGTTCTACTGTATTAACATTAAATATGGTATCCAGAAAATGGTTATTGGAGGTGCCCTTGGCTATTTTGAACTACTCCCATAAGGTTTTTGTCTTGAGCAGAATGCTCTCCAGGACTGTTCATTAGCTATTATTATTGCTTTTCTGTAAATGGCTCTGGCCCCTATTATATGTTGTTTTTATTTCAGTATTGTCCATCTGCTTAGTTATTTTTCTTTGAATTGCTCGTAATTTATTTCCTTGTATAGATAAATTTTGATTCCACCACGTAATTTTTATTTTATTATTTTTACCTTTTTTCTAAAGCATTTCTCATTAATTTGTATCCAGGTATTATTAAATTTATCGAATATTCTTTGAAAGTCTATTATATTGTTCGTTTCTATTAATTCTTTTATTATAGGTGATATATGCGAGGACCATAAATTGTTGAATTTTTTAAAGTTATTATATTTCGTTTTGTACTTATAATCTTGCTGTTTTTCCAATGAGAATTTCAGCTGTGTGAGTATATACCGGTGGTCAGAGCCATTTTCAGGCAGTAATACCTGCCACGAATTTAATTGGTTCTTAAGGTTATCTGAAACTATTGTTAAATCTGGATGGCCAAGTGTTCCAATATGTGTAAATGTAGCAGGGGCCATGGGGTCATTCACTATTATCAGGTCTAACTCATTAACTTTTTCTTGAAGATACCTCCCTCGTTCATTTCTATTCCCATAGGCCCACAAGGTATTCTTTACATTAAAGTCACCGAGTATTATTGTCTTTATTTGTTTTTCTATTATTAAATTCCAATTTGAACAGTCCTGGACCATATCGCCCCTTGGCGGGGAATACTGGGACCCGAAAATTATGGATTCTTTTTCACTATAAATTTTTACAAAGATGTTATTTTCACTTGTTTTAATAGCCAGGGCCTTTATTGATTCGTCTATTATTAATATGCCACAGGTGTTTGCTTTGAATCTGAAATCTCTTATGCTTGACGGACAGCCGTAGAACCTATTGTTTTGTAAATCCGAGAGGTAGTGAGGTAGTTGCTGACTTTTTGTAGAGCCGTTGTATAACGTGGGGGAACCCGCGAGAACATTTTTGAAGCACAGCTAGCGTCTGTTAAGATTATAGTGGTACGGTCAATAATGAGTTCATGGAACGCCGTGCAGAGAACCAGGGCTTCGGCAGAGAAGGTGGAGTTAATGTTGTGGACTTTGTAGCGGAAGTGGCCCGCAGAACAGCACCCACCGATAGCGGTATGGGTGGCGGATTTTGACGCATCAGTGGAAATTAATAGGAAAGACTGATCAGGGTACTGAGAAATTCGGCAAACAATCTCATTACGACAGAAGGGCAGAGGTCCTTATTTTGGAAAGGAAGTTCATCCAGGTGGAGGCACCAGGAATCCATAACATGAGGGGGCAAAGGGACAGCCGTGATTAAGTATGCCGGATTGCAGTTTAAGCGAAAGAAGGTGTCCCCGAGCTCGGGGAGCTCAGGGTAGCGGCTAGCAGAAAGGAGCGACAAAGGGGAGGAGAGTAAAGACCGTAGAGAGGACAGATGTTCCAGGGAAACGTGTTTAACCCAAAACCTGAGGATAAGAAACGGAAAAAACACTCAAAGTACTGGTGTTAAACGATAAAGTAAATAAAAAACTTTGTAAAAAACACACCTGTAACATCTTATGTGTGTTTTTTCTCAAAGTTTTTATTTACTTTGAGGGCAAGCAGCTTAATCCTCTGACGAATAGGTATACAGTTTGCATGTTTGAGTAAGACGAGGTTGGGGACCCACCGCGGGAGGCTCAAAGCACCTGAGAGATGAGGTCTGGAAGACTTCCAGACATTGGAGGAGAGAAGGGCAGAGGGCGTACAGAGCAGGAGCCCCATAGCCCAACAGGCAGTGTACCGTAGAAAGAGCGAGCTGCCGCAGATGTACTGAGCAATCGCCGAACCTCCCGGAAGAAAGGGCTTTAAGGAGATTTATACGTTGTAAAGACTTCTTTTTCAAGTAAGCCAGATGGGGACGATAGCCGCCCCTCCGGGAGAAGTGGAATTCTAGGAACTTGACGATGTCCGTCCAGGCAATTATACCTTCATTGAGGGAAACCATTTAGTCGCTGAGACCACGTCAGCGAGAGAGGTTTACCGCGCAGCATTTGTCAGGGCGAACTGATAGTCTCCAATAAACACACCATTGAGAGACCAGAGATAAAGTGAGTTGGAGTTTGATTTCAGAAACAGACAAGGAGGTGTGAGAACAGAAAAGGAAAATATCGTCTGCGTATATAAAGCATTCCACCCCTTGTTCGAGGAATTTAAAGAAGGCAGACATGTATATAGTGAAGAGAAGTGGAGATAGTACGCTCCCTGTGGAATGCCTCTAAGCAGAGAGCGTGCACTGGAGACAGTAGCCCTCCAGGAGATCCGCAGCGATCTCTCCAATAGGAATTGGTAGAGCCACCCAGTAATACGCCCACGAATGTGGAGGAGGGTGCATTTCGATATTAGCCCATCGATATATATTGAGTCATAGGCAGCGTGAACATCTAGAGCAATTCCGGTAAAGAATTGTTTTTTACTATAAGCGTTATTAATTGCAAGATGTAGCTGAGTCACTGCTGTTTGACAGTCCCGATATGGCGATTATCTCTGACATTATTGGAGAGTAAAAAGTGTGAGTGTCTCTGGGAGATGATCCGTTGATATATTTTGCCCATCACTGTGCCGTCAGGCCGATAGGGTGATAAGAGTCAACTTAGGAGGGGCCTTACCAGGTTTCAGTATTGGCAAAATGGTAAAAGAGCGCCAGTCATCCGGAATGCATCCAGTATGCCAGATCTTATTAAAAATAGCTAAAAGGAGATTAAGGGAATTATCATTAACGTCCTTGAAGAGTCTGGCCGAGAAATTGTCCTCGATTGGAGTAGAGATTTTGGTAAGTCTAATTGCTTCCTTGAGTTCGTGAAGAGAGAACGGTTGGTTGAGGGGGTCATCTTCTTGATGTCCGTAGTCCACTGGCAGTGGTTCGTGTTGGTCAGAAGAGCTAAAAAAGTTCGCAAAGATTTCCCCTTGCAATATAGGATAGGCGATGACGTTGTTACGATGACGAAGGATAAGATTAGTCTGGACCGGTTCAGGGCGACGCTGGAGTTTTCTAAATACCTTGAAAAGGATGCGATCATTCCGCGCTTCACGACACGAGCGATCCCAAAATGCACGTTTGGCTACGTGGATGACCAGACGAAGCTTGGCAGCCGTACGCTTGTACTTAGCCCAGAACTCGAGCTTAAGCTGGGATCGAGCTCTGCGGAGGTAGATTCTTTTGTTGTAATAGATTGGCGCAGCGGGTGATCCATCAGGGGAAAGCTTGGCCTGCCTGGTTACTTGGCATGACCGATTCGGTAATTTTCTTGAACTGTGTCAGATCGGCACTGGAGTAGTCTTCGAGAGCCAGATTCACTTTGCTACAGATGCGCCCCCAAACATATAGAGAGGCCGGGGAGCAAATAACGGAACACTGTTAGCTAAAAGAATGCAAATTGGGAAGTGAACAGAAACAGTGAGAGAAGTACGATCGAGAATCTCTAGCGAACAGAGCGAAGAGGTCTATTAATGAGAGAGCACCCCCCTCCCCCCCCGGAGCGATATCAGTGGGAGAGGACGTGTTCATTAAGCAGAAATAGTGAGCTCGAGGAGAGCCATTTCCAAAACTCTTCAATGAGACTGGAGGAGTGATGCGAGCCCCAGCAGGGGTGGTGAAGATTAAAGTCACCGGATTAACGTAGGGCCCGAGAAAGAGGCGCACATTGACCGATGATCGTTAGCTATCCGACCATAGCGAGAATACAGGCTGATGATATTTAATGTGAGGTTGGGTAAGTGGACGGAAATTCCCAGGATTTCGTTGTCGGGGGAAGAAGAAATGCCAGAGAGACGCACTGTTCGAAGTGGGGAGGAAACGGCAATAACAAGACCGCCGGCAGGTCTGTCAATTCGGTCAAGACGGTAAACAGTTTTTGAACCCAAAAAGGGGGAGGAAGGTTTCAAAAAGGTTTTCTGAAATACCAAGATATCAGCGTTAGAAAAAGAAAAAACTTTCTTGGAGCGAGGCGCTCTTATTGGTAATGAATGCTACGGCAATTCCACTGCACAATCTTCAGAAGAGACGCAAGAGCCATATAATAGAACAGAGAGTGGAAAAAAACGAGGAAACCTTAGTTAGTTTTCGAAATTGCGGGGCGGATCCTAGGACCTCCCCGAGGATCAAGGCTAGGTTTTTTTCACCGAAGAAGGGTTTAGTGGACCGGCCCCAGGAGAACCAGGAGGGCAGGTCGCCTTACAAGATTGGCTGATCATAACAGTGATCGTATTAATCGCTAACATAAATCAATCAATGTAGGTCTTTAGCATATCATTCATACACTTTATGACGTTATAAGTATGGGATTCTAAGTCCTTTTTGATGGATTTCGTAGATATTCCAAGCGCTGAGACGGGTAATTGACAGCGGTAGCGTACGACAGTTGTTTACCAGCTTGTCGGAAAAGCCTACGGGCCTCCGGAAAAGTCAGAAAATTCATACATTTAAATTTAAAAAATTCAGCTTCCTTTATTCGACTTGGACACTGTAAATAGTCGGAGCGGTGAGCTTCAGAGCAGTTTGAGCACGTGGATGGAGCTTGGCAAGCTCCTTCGTGAGGGGAGACACAGTTTATGCATACGAGATCGTATTTTCGTTTACTAGATTCAACATGATCAAAGCGTTTGCATCTTCGATATTAGAGGGGTTTCGATGAACAGTGTTATTTTTTGAATGGTAAGCCATAATTTTATTTCCGGCGGGACTCGCGTTCCTAATACAGTCATCAGGATGGGAGCAAGTTCGTTGTTACTGCCCCATTTGAGGAATCTTCTAGTTTCAAAATTGGATATATCATTTTCTTTTTTTTTTTTTTTTTGGAAATTTTTAATTATTTTTTTCTTATATTTTATATACTGTCATGGTGGCGACACCAGTAATTGACACCAAGAAGAAAATTTTGGCTCCAATGGTTGCCACTTCTTGCTCCAGTAATTGACACCTAAGAAATGAGTAGAAAAACATGATCATTTAATTTTGAATGCTATGATGTAAAAATGACTCAAGAAAATGAAATGAAGTTTTGTGACATGATAGAAGGTCACTCAACGTAAACTATAGGAGTCGAATTTTTAAAAATATTGATCAGATTTTGAGATTTTGCGAAAATTTATGTTCGCGCATCAAGTAAAAATTACTAAAAGAGAATGAAATGAAATTTGGTGACATGATAGTTGATCATTCGACTTGAACCACACCGTCGAATTAAAAAAAATTGATCGGTTTTTTGAGATCTTGCGAAAATTATTTCAAACTTTACATATATTTGTTCGCACATCGTGTAATATCCGCTAAAATGACTGAAACGAAATATGTGA
>JAWZYV010020348.1:0-22644 GCA_038373885.1 Cheiracanthium punctorium
GAATTAAATAGCTCATTTTGAAGATACTTCATATAGTCTTCAATGAAAATGTTTGAAAAAAATTCTCCGTCATAATGACAAGTGCATTTTTTCTCGCATATCTCTCTTGCAATATACGGCATGTCAACCGTAAACCATGCTTTACTACTTATAAGACCCTCTCTCTCATCAACATGTGATCTATTCGAACAGGCATGTATCCTATGCGAAGAATGATCTTGAACCCGGCCTATGTTTTTAAAAATTTTCTGATGTACTATATCCATTAATTGTTGTTTAGCTTCATCGTAATTACAATGGGGTTCGCGGTTACATTTTTGCGGCTTTAATTTTAAAATTAAATGAGGCAGGGTCGTCGTATATAGCGTTTTTAAAATGCATTCCAATATTTCATTTCTCATTTCGCAAAGTTTTTTCACTTGATCATTTAAAAGTGTTAAGGAAATTGGATTTAACGTGAATGAATCTGCGGTTTTATAAATTTGTTGTAAGATGCATTTTCCATCATCATTAAATACAGATAATTGATTATTACAAATAAAAGAGCTATTGCTATGCCCTATATTAAAATCTAATAGTTTTACAATAAATTCGATCCATGTGGAAGGGTTCATCACGACTCCCTGACCGGTTGGTATGTAGTCTAATTGGGCATTCTGAATAAATTGTCTAATATGGATCTTCAAGTCAGTTCTTTCATCGTGAAGTGAAACGTAGATAAGTCTTTCCAAGTGCCATGTACTATTTACAGAAGCATATAAGCTATGGTAAAGATGATCCGTCCAATCGTCCAACTTTGCCCTTTTCGGGGAAGGCTCATAAATGTACATTTTGGCAAATGTTAGGTTAATGTGCGGGTCTGTCACATAAGGTTCAGAAGGAATACCATGCGTTAAAAGTTTGTTGGTTGGGGGATATATCTTACACATTGAGCCATGTTCTAATTTAATGGTAGCGGTTTCACAGTTCGCTGGTTTAAAATCCAAAGTTCGTTTAGATCCAAAACTTAGAATGCATACACCTGATGATAGGTTCAGATTAAAATCTTCGTAGTTACCATCTTCAATTTTAGGTTGTTCTTCAGAGCCAAAGTTCACTTGCACCATATTAAATTCATAATTTGTCACTTTCTGTAGATCTTCACGTATTTTTTGCAAAATGGGTATCCAAGAGTAAACATAGACTGTTGCTCCAGGTAAACTGTAATTGATTCCTTCATCAGCAAAAGTAATTACTTTACGGGTCGAGGAAATTTTCTTTTCACTACTTTGCAGGGGTAACTGAAACAATTCTTGCTGTAGCACATCAACATCACTTTCAGTACAAAACTCGGGGTAAATTTTCTTTTCAATACTTTGCAAAGGCTTTACATCTAAAGGCAATTGTATTATTTCTTGCAGCAACACATCCGCATCACTTTGAGTATAAAACTCGGGGGTGTATTCAAGCAAACACATTTTTGAAACTCGGCGAAAAATCAATTAAAACACACGTCTTAAGTATAGGCGCACACAGTGCAAAGGGAGTCTCGCAACACACACCTGGCCATTTTATCTAACTAAAATGTCTTTACTGGTTCTTTAAAAAAAAATCACGCGATTACCCAAGCGCCCTCTACCTTCCTCAACCCAGTAGATATTGCATCATCTAACTTGTCTTAGCCTGTTACAGAGAGTTGCCACTCAATGTATATCCTGCCAGAAACCTACCGGATATTCAATCAACACAGATTTGCACACGTCACTATCACGTGTCTTCTGCGTATGTCACTTCCTTATCTCTTATCTGATCTGTGATACCTGATAAGAGAAAACCAGTTGCCGTTAAATTTGTAGAGTTTGTAGGTTGGGCGTAGGTAAGTTCTCCTGCAACGGATACCTAAGAATTCTTTAGCCGTGCAAACAGATGTTTTGTCCGCATGCAACAAGAGTGTTGTCCGGTATTTTTCAGGTATTATAATTGCTTATATTTTTTCTGATATATGTTGTGATTAGCTATCTTTTAGAGTCATCAGTTTAGTTTATTAACAGGTTTTCATTAATAATTTCAGTTTATGAATTTATTAAATAAATATTTTAGTTTATTATTGTAAAAATTGTTTTAGTTTATGAATTTATTAAAAGGATATCTTTGTAAAATTTAAGTATATAAAAAAACTGAGTGTAAAAATTTTGATATGTTTAATTTATTAACAAGTTTTCATTAATAATTTTAGTTTATGACTTTATTAAATAAAAATTTTAGTTTATTATTGTAAAAATTGTTTTAAACAATAATTTTAATACCTATTTTATACGTGAATACTCATTCATCTGCAATGCCTATAATTTATTACTGTTATTTATCAAAACTTAACAAAAATAATTTGCTTTAATGCTTCAGTATAATGCTCTTTGCTAATTGTTTCACAGAAATTAATATAATGATTCATTAGTTTCCTAAACTACGTAAAATATATTAATCGTTGTAGCTTAACTTTGATATTTTAATTTAGGATATAATGTCGATCAGAAGAATAATCATAATCTATTTAATACGTGTTCAATAGATATCCTTTACAAAGTTCCAATGCGTTTGTAAAAATTAGATTATGTTTTTAAGTAGTAAACATCTTCATCCATAAGTCCCCATTTTTGAACGTAGAATGAAACACGTGTCCCCACAATTCGGTATCCCCCTAGCACCCTCCCTGGTTTTATCTTATCGGTAAACTGGCCAACTCTTATTGTACCGGCTCTGTAGGGTCTCAAGGCACTTTCTTATCTCAATTTCTTATCAGCTGTACTAGGGATATGCACGTGGATTTTACTTCAATCATTGTTTTGTGAATTATGTGAGTTTTTTGTTATTTTCACCTCTCGCGTGTACAAGTACAGGGTAAGTGTAATATTTTCTATTATTTTAGTTACATATAAGTTGATACCGTAATTCTAATTGAAAATAATTATGCGGTTCTTATAGTTTGCACTTTTGATGTGTTGTAATTTTAAGTATGATTTTTTTGTTAATGTATGTTTTTCTGTATTTTGGTGTTTTGCGAAATTTTAAGTGGGTAATCCAGTGTAATTAATATTAATAGCATTATCGGTAGAAGTATTTTAAGCAGTTTGTATACAAAAACTGGGGTTTGGGGGGTTTCTCCAAATAGAAAATAAGGCATGCATGGTATTTCAGTAAATTCTAACTAAGATTAAATTTTCGCTTGATAACTAATTTTATCCTACATAAAATAGCATTGTGAATCTGGTAAATTGTTATAAGAAAAAAAAATTACTTTTAAAGCGTTTAATATCTTCAAATGTGTTTTGTTTTTAGTGTCAAAATATTATGTCACTTCTTTTTATCCTCATATGCTGAAAATAATGTCTTGATATCGGTCAGCTGGGACGGAACTTAGAGTTAATGTATTTTAAATCATTACTCTATTTTACGTACTTGCTAGCCGTATAGATGTTGGTACTTTGTCCAGAGACTAGAAGATTTCGCAAGATGTGGCTTCACGTAAGTAAAACCTTGTATTTTTTAGTTTAAGTAATGATTTGCGATTTAAACTATCTAAGTAGTTGAAAGATATATTATGTACATGCAGTATACTAAAACGGATCTTCAATATGTACTCCATCTTAACTGAAGACTGTGAAAAAAAGACTGCAAAGGGGGTTGCACGTCATGTCATACGCAAACGCCTAACACATGAGCAATATTATAGATGCTTACAATCTTTAGACGGTACAAAAGAACTTAATTATCGAATCCAAAGTGAGAAGCACAAACTATTCAGTATTTGTCAGAATAAGGTAGCTCTAAGCGCTTTTGATGATAAGCGATATGTTTTAGAGGATGGAGTGCATACACTCGCTCATGGCCATTATGAGTGTTTGTAAAAAAATAAAAATATATATCCATTTTAACAAGTGAATAGCAGTAGTATACTGTGTGGAGATTTCTTTTGTTTGTAGGCCTCCTGGGGATGTTGTTCATTTCTTTGCTCCACATAGTTAATTATTATTTAAAGAAACAAAAACAACAACGCGTCTGCTGTGCTACGCCCTGTCTCCATTCATGCGAGGCTAGCGTGACGTGGAAAAGCATAGTAAGAATTTTTATTTGAAATGAGGCGGTAGACGAGTTCTACCGGGCGGCTGGTGGGTCCTCATTTAATTACAATAAAAATTTTTATTTCAGGTTTAATTCATAAAGTATAGCTTATTTAAAATTATGTCAAAGTCTCTTATTTTTCATGAGAGAATGCATCACAGTCTGAAAATTTTTTCCAAGTCCCCTTATTTGAGAAATATCTTAATGTCTGAAAATTTTTCCAAGTCTCCTTATTTCAAAAATATGTCACAATCTGAAAAAAATTACAAGTCTCCTTATTTCAAAAATATCTTAAAGTCTGAAAAAATTATAAGTCCCCTTATCTGAAAAAAAGGAAAAAAATTCTTATCAACCCTTTGAACATCCGCTCCCCACATCCGGTCCGACCACGCCCCCCTCTCTCTCTCTCGACCCAGGGAAAGCATCCGAACGGATCCGGTGAATTAACATGGGATCCGGCTGGGCAGAACTCTCCTTTTTCTACTACTCCTATCCTATTATAGAATAACAAGAATATACTTACATAAATAATTAAAAAGCAAATTAGTCAAAAAATAGTGCAAAAAAATATACCCGAAAGGAAATCTGAATATCAAATAGCATGGTAATGCCATGAGTTAGAAGATTTGATGAGTGAATGTTGCCAAAATATAGAAGTGAAATATCAGTGTTGCCAGAATTTGAAAGTATATATTCGGCTTTAATCTGGCAACCAAAAAAAAATTATTGCTATCCATTACTGGCATTAAACGGTATAGTCTGGGGTAAAAAACATAGCCGAATGGTAGATGGGCTAATACGTAAAGTTTCGTCTGCAGTGCATAGAACTCTATAAGTCATTCGAGAAACAAACTATTACAAGGTTCTACAAAGCAGAGAATTTCTTTTTACTTCATTTTTTAAAAATTTAGGTTAGGTATCATAATATATAATTACGGGTGAAAACATTTGGTAGTTTTCTGCTCCGACCGAATAAACTTTAACTACGTGTTATAGAAAAGTGGCTGTTTCCTCCCGTACGACGAGCGGGTACTTAGGTAGTTTTTAAATATATGACATCCATAATGATTTAAACTGTTGTGTGAATTAGTTTATTTTTCCATTTTACAAATTATAAATTTACAAGAAAGAAGTGGCTATGGTTTTATTTTGTGGAAATTCATTCGACAGTTCTTGGGCATTTACAAACTAATTTGGGTCATTTTTTGAGCTGAATTCACGTTCCAAAGCGTCACACAGGGGACATTTATTGAAAAAAAAATATTTGAAAAATTTTCATTGAGCGCATTTTGTGTTAATTTTCTGGCAATCTGCTCACCCGTTTCTGCAGTAAAGGTGAATATATATAGGGGAATTCTATGTCTACCTTGTATTTAAAATTATTCAATTATTTTTAAAATGTTTTTTTTCCTTTGCCAATATACTTAGATATCCGGATAAAAGAGTATGTCATGTGGACTGGCAAAAAAGAAAAATAAATAAAAAATAATCTTAAATACTTCTCAGTATTACTGTAAAGAGCTAGAAATGTCCTTAATAACAAATACTAAAGCAATTTTTCAGCGATTTTAGAGCTTAGTTTTGTTACAAAAAATATATATTTTGTTAAATACACATGAACGCTTGTTGCTTGGTTATCGTTTATGTGGTATATTATTGTTTAGAAAAAGTTTCCAGTATTTAAAACAGCAATATATAAATTATGTTGCATTTTTTATTTATTAAAAAATAGTTCTAACTAATCCGTAAAAAGAAATATGAATAATTAAGTTAAAATATTAAAAATATATTTTTTTTAAACATGAAATGATATCATTTCCAATTTTTTTTGTCTTTTTCTTTCTTTTTAAAACACAGGCAAGTATTGTTTTGTTTGTGGAGTAATCTGCGAGCTGTTTTATAAATAAAATAATAAATACATATACAAACAGTTAGATGTTTATTTGCGATAAAATAAAACCATTGAATCTTGAAATATTCTGTGCAATGTAAACGAAATATGAGAATTTGGATTTATTTTGAAGATCTTTCTATTTCTTTTGTGAAGATTATCGACATTATATAAATTATAGTTTGCCCTTTACTGTTAAAGAAATGCGATAAATTTACGAGAAATTAAAAAAAAATCATAATTTGTATTAACTCTTAAAAAATGCGTTGATAAAATTTATAATAAACCTTTTATTAGCCCTAGAAAAAAACTGCATACATTTTAGCTACAGCTGCGCTTATTGGTTATAATTAATGATTTAGAAAAAAATCCCCAGTATTCAAAACAGCAATATAAATTAGGTTACAAGCGTTTATAAAAAGCAAACAGCTGTGTAGTATTTAGTAAATATTTTATAAAGCCACTATTCATTCATATGCTTTTGGGGAAGATAAAATATTCTTCATGAATTATTCTTAAGAAAAATGGGAATCGTATGAGATACAGGGAAGTAAAAACATGCTATTGAGTAAAAAACGTTTTACAAGCACTTAGGTTATTTTCCCCAAATCCCTAAGCTGTCAATGCCACGAAGCTCGGACCTCTTGATCTGTGTACGAAAGCAACAAAAGAATGCCCCAGATAAATTTTTGTCCCATTAAAGAGGGATAAAAATGTGTATTAATAATGTATAATGCAAGTATTTATAGGATTATATATATATATATAT
This sequence comes from Cheiracanthium punctorium, assembly GCA_038373885.1. NCBI lineage: Eukaryota > Metazoa > Arthropoda > Arachnida > Araneae > Cheiracanthiidae > Cheiracanthium > Cheiracanthium punctorium. The sequence continues at coordinate 6,759 of JAWZYV010020348.1, forward strand.
ATCTTTAGATAAGAACTAAAATCCCTATAAGTTGGAATCTGAGAAGCAAATAAAAGATTTGATTTCGGCAGTAACGTCTTTCAAGGGACCTCTATATTTAGGATGTTATAACGAAGTGACAAAGAGACGAAGTGACAAAAATAAGAGTATTATATAAATCATGCCTTGTAAATTAACTCGTACAACAAGGTACTTATCTTAATCAGAACGATCGATCGATTATGTGTATTAATTTACAAAGTTTGATTTATATCATGTTTTTAGACCAGTTTCTTTTCCCTTCTTTTTTTCTGAGTGTTTTTTGTTAAATTATTGTCCACAAGATTGTGATTGTAAGATAGCATAAAAAGTAAAAAAATTCTGCTTAAGAATCATTAATGCCTATAAGCTGTTAAGTAGAATTAAATCAAGACCAAAAGCAAATAAATAGACAAATAAGCTCCGTTAATGATTTGTCAGTTGTTGTCTACTGAAACTGCGTGTGCTTCAAATCTATCCATGATTTCTTTGGACTGCATATGTAAATACTTTTTTTTAAATTTCAGCTTAAACATAAGTTATATTATTTTGAAAATCTTCATGGAAATCAATTTACTTCCAGGCATATACCCTCCGTGTTATAAATGATAGCTTGGTCTTTAATAGTCCACTATTTGCAAGAGGGGTGCGGAGGTGAGGGGAAAGAAGTAAAGTGATTTTTCCAGTAAACATCCCTGACCATGATAAGTACAATTTAATATAAGCAGTAAAGAAAAATATATTTCAGTTTTTTTTTTTTTTAAATAAGTGTTCATTTTGTGTAACTGTAAGAATAAAGAAATATAGGGTTATGAATTACTGCGGTGAAAAAAAACCAAAGTATCAATTTAAAGCAAATTACAACAAGTTTATGAGAAAGCTGAAACATCACTGAAAAATTACTGGAGATTGTACGGAAGAAAGTACTGTGTGAGTTATAAACAATCTTTCATTATAACACAAGTCACTACAACATGGTTTAACTATACGATAGATAAAATTGAATGCATTTTATAAGTAGTGGATGCATGGGCGCCCATACCAATTGGCAAAGAGAAGGCCATGTCACCTCCACAAGCTCCCATATTATTACCCTTATCATGATTTAAGTACTGTTATAAGGTGGAAGTGGTTCAACACTAAAATATACTACCTTTCTAGGACAGGACCCTTGACTGGACCCCCCCCCCCCCATCCCCTTTACAAACTGTCTTATGGATGCTTATGAGTGCATGCTATCTGCAAAGCCTGAAACTAGAAGTCGTTTTGTGAATATAAACTGTTTGCTTCTGAATGCATGCAAACATCACAGGTATGAACTGTCAGACACGAAGGGCTTTCATAGAAGAAGACTGAACGAATTTTCAGTCAAAAAGATCGTATCTTGCTATAAGTATCATTTTATGTGTGTTTTTTATACAAAGATTTTATTTATTTTATCGTTTAACAGCAGTATTTTGAGTGTTTTTTTTGTGTTATAAATCAAGAGCTCTTGGGTATAAGAGAGCGAAGAATATGTGGATGCGCATTTACTCTTTTTCTTCAAAATACCTTGTTTAGGACCTTATAAAATAAAAGAGACAGAGAAGCAATAAATCTACTACTCTCGTGATTAAGAAGTCCTAGAGACCAACCAGCTGAGTGCCCGTTCTTCGCACCGTTCAAAATAGCTTAATAAGTAAAACTTTTATGAGGCAGTCGGAAGAAAGGAAACGTTTTTAACCCTTTGAGGCGCAATCCTTTCCCAATGCTGAAAAAAGGGCAGCCGTTGCCATCGCTCGACTTAACTACCAGGAAGATGGCAGACGATCGAAACGTTCATCGCGTGCCACAGATCTAAAGACAATCTAGAGTTCATCCATTGGGCAATCTATCCAGCTGTTCTCGCATTCTTCCATTTTTCAGCAGATGCCAGTGCTGCTAAAAATAATCGTGACAATTTTTCTACGGGAAATGACGTGCTAAAAAGTAAAGGATTCTCGTGGAACTATGTCCCCCGCGACTATTTTTACAGAAATCAGATCTATTCTTCGTGACTGGCAACAGTCAAAACGTCAGAGTTGGGTGTTCCCAGAGCGGGAACACTGCGCGTTAAAGGGTTAAACGCAAAATCGTTAAGTGTGATGATGCTTCTAAATTTGAATGTGCGGGATCTAGTAGGAAGGACGAGCTGATGTAAATGTCATGTATTCATTTTGATTACATAGAACAGGAACCGTACTTTTTGCCGCTACCATATATGCAATATAATCAATCGAACATACACAATATAATCTTCTTAGATACATTTTAAAGAAAGGATCTCATGAATAACATTTTTTTCGTTCAAGATATGTGAAAAGTATGTTTTGGATGAAATATGGAGCAAAAACAAAGAACCTTTTTTTCATTTATTTGTCTTCGAATGAAAAATTTTAAGACAGGCGTTTTTTTAACACGAAGGGAAATGTGAGACGATTTTGGCCTACAATACAGTTTAGGAGCCGATTTTTAGAAAACCATCTATTATCAAGATGGTTGCTTACTTAACAAACCTAACATGCATGTCGAATTTCGTATTATTTTCTTCCGCTCGGCGATGATAGCTTGTTTTAATCAGGACAAACGCTTAGATTAGGGGGAAAGAAATGGCGAGAAAACACTAATAGCTGAAAAATACATCGCAGACCTCTGCTATCTACAATACACTGCCGACACACATTAAATGAAACATTTATGTAATTTACAACAAAAATGAACATTCTCCCTCTTGCTCATAAAAAAAAAAAATGTTTGAAATAGAGATAAAAGTTTTAAAATTTTAGCTAAGTAGCTCAGCTTTCGCTTTGTTTTTTTCTCTCCACTTTTTCAAAAAATTAACTTAATAAAATATTCACTTCCAGACGTTCACCCTCTTTTGAGGTTTACTTTTCGGTTAGAAGGAGAAAAAACAGTGAAAAAATGCATTTTAAATTTACAATGCCACTCATGCTGCTTTCAAATAGTCCACTAAGCATTAAAAACATTTAAAAACCAAAATTCTTTTTGTCAGGATGCTCTTTGAATTACATCAACTTGAACAGAGCTGTGTTGTTTGTATTTCAACTGTATTTTAATGTAAGAAACAATCTTTTTTCTTTTCGTTTACTTTTTTTTCTTTTCCTTTGTCAAGCATATTTTCCTCGCCAGGGTTTAAAAACAATGAAGATAAACTTTAAAAAAAGTTTTCACATTGTTTGTCTTTCACTTAAACAACTGTTGTGGTAACAGACGCAGTTTCAAAATGTGCTGAAAACAAAATGTGTATTTTCTTAATTCTAAATTCTCTCTCTCTCTCCCTCTTTTTTTTCCGTTTCGGATTTACTACGATTGTACTGAAGATATTTTCAAAAAGAAAAACTTCTGAATTCTTACGATTTGAAGTTTAAGCTCTCAATAAATTAGTTTATTGAAATGTGTAATGCATATTCCTTATTATTTGTGAAAAAGTCTTATTTATTATTCACTGGTATATGTGAGTTTATTCTTACATAAGCTATTTTTTCATAAAAACGATGATGAGCTCGTAAAGAATTTTTACAGTTATCCATAGTATACAAAAATATAATGGATGTGAGTTAAACAAAAATAATTTATTTATACTGATGTTTATAATAAAATAATTTGAATTAATTTCTATCGAGAGATGGTAGGATTCACGAATTTCACGTTTAAAATTTCATGTTGTCACAACAAGAAGTATTCATTATTTAGTTTCATGGACATCCACAATATGAAGAACAAACTTAATGATAAAATTAATTAAAACTTTGAAGTAAAAAAATAATACAATCCGAACCCTTTTGGCTGGTACAAAACACCTGCCTTTTTTTACCTGTCTCTGGGCTCACAAAATGTGTCGATTGCGATGCAGAATGATAGGCGATTTATGTATTTGATCCTGGTATAATTTTTAAATACTATTACCTATGTCAAGATTGTATTGCATTCGGCGAAAACTGAGAACAGCGTTTAGCAGGCCCCAATTATGACATCATGGAGCCCCGGGACTTCAGTTATTTCTGGGGGCCCTTTAAGAAGATACAGAAATAAATTAACAAAATTTTTTTAAAGTCGTATACCACTTTTGTCCTCCGAACTTTTCTTGTACTCATTGAGCCTATAACCGAAGTCTGAAAAAAATTATTGTTTTTCATGATCTCCACGCCTGACCACCCAACAGCAGGTAATTCATGTGTGTCAGATCACAGTTTAAAGCAGGCATGGACAACCTTTGGAAATTTGCGGACAAAACTTTCGGATGTTTACGAAGTCGCAGGGCCGTATAATTTGGATTTTTTGGGGAAATTTGAACGCTTTATACCGGGATTTGACATGTTACGCGGGCCGCATCAAAAGCCGAGGCGGGCCACATCCGCCCCACGGGACGTAGGTTGTCCATATGTGTTTTAAAGTAACCAACCGTCTCATATTATATGAGACAGTTCAATATTTCGAGGATTTGTCCCGTATTGTCCCGTATTTAAAAGCAGTCTCGTACTGTCCCGTATTTTCATCCCTGTGACAACCTTCAGAAACTAGTTGTTCTTTGTTAAAGATCGTAACTTTTAAAGCCACCCTGCTTTTTTTTTTTTTTTTTTTTTTGCTTTTTTTTTAAGCACTAGGGTGCTATTGCGTTCAATCCCAGATTTTTGTCTACGCATTTTTGTCTACTCATTTTTGTCTACGCCATCTTGTCGACAGTTTTTGTAAATATGAACTTTACAAATGTGTTTGCCAGATAACGTGGAGTGGGGCTGGTGGGGGAGGGGGGCGAATAAAATATTGAAAGTAGCACAAGGTTTGAAATTTTTGCTAATGGATCGCTAAGTTTGGTGCCAAAACGCGACAGTTTATAATAAAAGAGAAGTATAGTTAGAAAATGCCTGGAGAAGATTGTAAAATAGTTTTAGTAGGCGATTCTAATATAGATTCAATTCCGAAGAAGTGTTTCATGGAACAGAGAAGACAAATACGGCATAACTTTAGATTATGATACACTTTCAAAATGGTATTTATACAGGTGAAGTATAGTTTGATTATGCCAGGCGAAAATTATTAAACAGTTTTGGTAGGCAATTTTAATATAGATTTCAATTCCTAGGAAGCGTTTTGTGGAACAAGGAAGGAAAACACGGCACACTCATAGATTATGATGCCCATTCCAAGCAGTATTTAAAATGGTAAAGAATAGTTGGAATATGCTTGGCGAAGGTTGAAAAACTGTTTTAGTAGGTGATTTTAAGATAGATTTCGGTTCCAAAGATGCGTTTTATTTAACAAGAAAGATGAACATGGTACACTCATGGATTATGATGCCTATTCCAAACAGTATTTAAAATGGTGAAGTATAGTTAATATGTTTGGTGAAGATTGTAAAATAGGTTTAGTAGGCGATTTTAATTTAGATTTCGATTCCAAAGATGTGTTTTATGGTACAAGAAAGCGTTGATTCCTATTTTAATGCCCCCACTCTCGCCAACCTAAAAAATCACCGCACTTTGCAGTCATGGGTCTCTAAGAGTTATGCACAACTTTCAACGCTCCCAAAAGATCTAGATGAAAACTAAAGTGAACAAATTAGCGATAAACGCACAAGATAAGGAAATCGAAGACACTTAATTATTAAAACTACATTAATTGGCCTCCTTAAATAAATAAATACGTAATGGAATGCTGTACTTACATGTTGTTCCAAATCGCCATTTTAAATTTACTGTTGTCAAATAAATACAAAACACAAAATATCGTTTAATTATCGCCACCTTGATAACTTTATATCTTAAACTATCGCCACCTTGACGAGAGTCGGGGCATAGGAATCAACCCAAGAAAGATGAACACGGCACACTCATGGATTATGATGCACATATGAAACAATATTTAAAACGGTGAAGTATATTTGGCGAAGATTGTAAAATAGTTTTAGTAGGCAATTTTAAGATAGATTTCGATTCCAAGGATTTGTTTTATGGAACGAAAAAGAGTTGATTACTATTTTTACTCCCCTACTCTCGCCATCCTAAAAAAATTGCCGCACTTTGACGTGCTTTGCAGTCATGGATCGCTAAGAGTTATGTACAAGTTTCAACGCTCCCAAAAGAACTAGTTGAAAACTAAGGTGGACAAATTAGCGATAAACGCACCAGTTAAGGAATTCAAAGACACTTAATTATTAAAGCTATATTAATTGGCAACCTTAAGTAAATAAATAAGTAATGGAATGCTGTACTTACATGTTGTTCCAAACCGCCATTTTAATTCAGAATTACGGTTGCCACATAAATGCGAAAAACCGTCAAGGTAACTGCATCTGTTTAATTATCGCCACCTTGGCGACAGTCGGGGTGTTAAAGTAGAAATCAACCCAAGAAAGACAAACGCGGCGCACTCATGGATAAGATGCACATTCCAAATAGTATTTAAAACAGTGAAGTATAATTAGAATATGCTTGACGAAGATTGTAAAACAGTTTTAGTAGGCGATTTTAAGAGAGACTTCGATTCCAAAGATGTGTTTTATGGAACAAGTGAGAAAAATACGGCACACTGACGAATAATAATACATTTTCCAACTTAATGAAATAAGGAAAGAAAATAGGAAGGAAGCATGGATTATGATACGCTTTTAAAATATAGAACTTTAGTGCGCATTTAAAATCTGAAAATGTTTCAGATTTTCTTACTTTTTTTGGTCAATTTGCAGTGAAAAATTAAATCTGTACATTTATATATCTGTCTGTGTGATTGGAAATGTTATACAATGCTGAGTATAGATTTGCATTAAAAATAATTCCAACGTTTAAACACTTATTTTTTTTATATAAATTTTAACCCTTCCCGGCTTACGTGGGTGTTCGGTATTTGAGCTTGAGAAAGAGGATCACTTTATCACTGTTATGAGCCAAATTTTTCTCTAAATCACCATCAATGCATATCAAGGGTTGATGTTAGGTACACACAAAACTCACCCCTAACTTTATCTCCTTGATTTTATCCAAGCAGATTCATGAATTATATTACTTTAATCTAATTTATCAGTTGACCTAAGATCTGAGAAAATTTGTAAAATTCTCAGACACTTGCGGTTCTGTACCATATCCAGACGTTACATGATGTCCCTTTTAAATCATGAAGTACAGACATTGAAGTTTGTCAGAATGAAAACAAACGTACTCAAATGCTTATTCAGTTTATATGTACAAATATCAAGCCTAAATAGTTAAAAGTAAGGGAAAAAAACAGCAGTATTTTAGTAAATTGAAAAAACTTCATGATTTCTAAAATAATTAAAATTCGACCTAATTCTCAATGATTAAAGAAAAAATTCAAAATATTAGAAGACAAGCTATTTTTTAGAGAAAAATTTGGAGGCCCTACAAATCTGCGGGCCCCGGTAAAATGCCGGAATTGACCAAGCGGTAATAAGGCCCTGGCGGCTAGGTCTCCAAGCAAAATGCACCTAAATTCATTCAAGGTTTCAAGGAACTCATTAAGAGCCGTTGCAAAAGCAAATCGGGCAGGTCAATAGAAAAATGTTCCCATCACCATCTCAGAATTTCATGATTTCCTTTTATTGTGTTGCCTTACCCAAGGAAAGAACAAATCTGAAATATTTTTGATTTACCTCTTTCAGTTTTGGAGTTATGGGGGGCCAAAGTACCCCAGAGGAGTAACGTCGAATTAATTTAGGGCCATTTTTGCCACTTTATTGTCTCGACTGTGACTGGCTCAGAAGTGCTTCAGAGAATTTTTTCATTTTATCCTATAATAAACCTTGTATATTAACATCTCAAAATGAAAATTCATTCGAAAATTGTCAGAGCCCCAAATTAAGCCCCCCAAAATACCCCCAATTTCATAAAAAATACAGTTTTAAAAATGCTTTAAATCGTCGCTCTGACTCTGAAATTCATGCATGTAGCATAATTTACATTAATACTCGAAATGACTTGTAAACATTGTAGTAACTGTCTCCATTCGCCACTCAAATTTATTCGAATTTTATTAAACTCCATTCAAACTTTTGCACAGTGCAGTTATATATCTTCATATAAAGTGAAACCAATGTTAAAAATTTTCAAGGGCCCCGAACATAGTCCTTAACGCTAATTTACGCAATTTCGAAGCATTGGCACAGCTGAAGACGACTTCCCAGAGTAAAACTATTGACATGGAGATGTAGTATCAACATAGTAGTTTGATATTTTGAAAAAACATTTTTTGAAGGTACAACTGTTTCCAAGAAAAATCCCAAAAAGTACCTCACTATTTTTGACATTCCACTGGCCCGCACGGGGGCGTTTCGGCGTTACTTTTAGAAGTTTAATTGACAGTGGCAATATTGAAAATTAACTTATTCTTCATATATCTCAAATATATCCTCCATATATCACGAATAGTTCTTTTACAGGGACACTCATAAGAATTACATTACGCTGAATGGGGATCTCTGCAACTAGTGAACCGATTCGAAAAATTTTTTCTCTGATAGAAAGCTACACTATTCCTGAGTATTATAAGCTACATTTCAGCATGCAGCATAACTAGTTCTTTTACAGAGACACTCAAAAGAATTCTAGCACGTGACGCTATAAGGACATCTCTCTAACAACTGAACGGATTCTAAAGATCTTTTCACTGAAAGCTACACTACGCCTGAGCAACATGAGCTAAAATTCATGCATGCAGCATAATTTACAGGAACACTCAAAATAATTCGTAAACATTGTCCTAACTGTCTCCATTCGCCACTCAAATTTATTCAAAGTTTATTAAACTCCATTCGAATTTTTGAACAGTGATTCTAAAGATCTTTTCACTACACTATTCCTGAGTAACATAGGCTAAAATTCATGCATGTAGCATAATTTACATTAATACTCGAAATGACTTGTAAACATTGTAGTAACTGTCTCCATTCGCCACTCAAATTTATTCAAATTTTATTAAACTCCATTCAAATTTTTGAACAGTGCAGGTATATATCTTCATATAAAGTGAATCCAATGTTAAAAATTTTTGAAGGCCCCCCCAGGGCCCCTCGATACGGGCCCCCAAACATAGTCCTTAACGCTAATTTACGCAATTTCGAAGCATTGGTACAGCTGAAGACGACTTCCCACAGGATAACTATTGACATGGAGATGTAGTATCAACATAGTCGTTTGATATTATGAAAAGATATATTTTTTGAAAGCATCACCGTCAAAAGCATCACCGAAGAAAAATTTAACACGCTAATCAAAAAACATATCTTTTCATAATATGAAACTACTATGTTGAAACTACATCTCCATGCCAATAGTTTTCACGTGCGAAGTCAGAGCCAGCTGTACCTATGGTTCAAAATTGCATAAATTAGCGCTAAGGACAATATTTGGGGCCCCGTACCGAGGGGCCCTGGGGGCCTTCAAAAATTTTTAACATTGGATTCACTTTATATGAAGATATATAACTGCACTGTTAAAAAATTTGAATGGAGTTTAATAAAATTTGAATAAATTTGAGTGGCGAATGGAGACAGTTACGGCAATGTTTACGAATTATTTTGAGTGTTCCTGTAAATTATGCTGCATGCATGAATTTTAGCCTATGTTACTCCCGAGTAGTGTAGCTTTCAGTGTAAAGATCTTTAGAATCGGTTCAGTTGTTACAGACATGTCCATATAGCGTCATGTGCTAGAATTCTTTTGAGTGTCCCTGTAAAAGAACTAGTTATGCTGCATGCTGAAATATAGCTTATAATACTCAGGAATAGTGTAGCTTTCTATCAGTGAAAAATTTTTTCGAATCGGTTCAGTAGTTGCAGAGATCCCTATTCAGCGTAATGTTTTTCTTATGAGTGCCCCTGTAAAAGAACTATTCGTGATATATGGAGGATATATTTGAGATATATGAAGAATAAGTTAATTTTCAATATTGCCACTGTCGATTAAACTTCTAAAAGTAACGCCGAAATGCCGCCATGCGTGCCAGTGGAATGTCAAAAATAGAGAGGTACTTTTTGGAATTTTTCTTGGAAACAGTTGTACCTTCAAAAAATGTTTTTTTCATAATATCAAACTACTATGTTGATACTACATCTCCATGTCAATAGTTACCCTGTGGGAAGTCGGCTTCAGCTGTACCAATGCTTCGAAATTGCGTAAATGATTATGTTTGGGGGCCCTGGGGGACCTTTAAAATTTTTTTACATTGGATTCACTTTATATGAAGATATATAACTGCACTGTGCAAAAGTTTTTTCAGTATCACGTCAGAGCGAAGATTTAAAGCATTTTTAAAACTGTATTTTTTATTAAATTGGGGGTATGTTGGGGGGCCCTAATTTGGGGCTCTGACAATTTTCGAATGAATTTTCAATTTGAGATGTTACTATCCAAGGTATATTATAGGATAAAATGGAAAAATTCTCTGTAGCCAGTCACAGTCGAGACAATAAAGTGGCAAAAATGGCCCTAAATTAATTCGACGTTACTCCTCTGGAGTACTTTGATCCCCCATAACTCCAAAACTAAAAGAGGTAAATAAAAATATTTCAGATTTATTCTTTCCCTGGGTAAGACAACACAATAAAAGAAAATCATGAAATTCTGAGATGGTGATGGTAACGCCCTGCCCGATTTGCCCCTGCAATGCCTCTTAAAAGAATTAGCAGGGCATTAAGCCGGAGTGTCATTTAAAGACTCCTTGACAGTCTCATACAAACTGTAACACCATCTAACTGAAATCATAACCTTCAAAAATGTCTTTTGTGATTACCTGTTATAAAGATCTACTGTTCTGTTTTATTTTTTAAATGTGTTAAAGAAGACGAAGGGTGGATTGACGTAGAACACGGTTTTTATTAAAATACTAGCTGCGTGCCCGTTCTCCGCACGGTAGGGAACGAAACTTTTTCTTACATGCATAGTTCGAATTGATTCCAGTGATGCGGAATCTAAAAACAAGCAGAATGATTTGACTCTTGGCGTAAAGTTACTCATTAATTATTCGTAAAGTTAGTATAAGTACTGACCTGAGACCATTGTTAATATTATGAGGCAAAAAGCTATGTCGGTGTCATTCGAAATCAGAAAAGAAAAGCGTGACGGTTTGCAGTGAAAATTCCTAATTTTCAAAATGTCTCATTTCTGCATCATACTCTTTTTTAGATTTAAGTTATGCTATTAATAACTTAGATACTACTTGCTGTGGAGAACCGTTTTATTTTATAATTAAATAGTTGTGTATCCGCTCTTCGCAAGGCAAGAAGAGAACATTTTCCTAAAATGCTACTTGTGACAAAACAGAATCTCCAAGAAAAAAGTTGTGTTACAGTCTTTTCTGTTGAAACTACCGCGGGATATATTAACGCCACGTAGAATTACTTAATGTTTTGTTAGCTGTGATGTAATACGGCTGTTGAAAAATGAATAGAAGACAGTTTCACGAAATATTTATTAATGGGGTATATTGTGCTTTGATCAATATTGCCTTATCATATCTAATTACTATTACTTATAGTATCTTTTTCTGATACCCATACAATATATTTTCGTTTTGCAACCGTTAATGCTTAATTTAAAGAAACGGTCTAGATATTTGCCACGAATGTAGTCTATTACACTTTGGTGATTCTTTGCAATTTATGCATTAGCATAAACGATAATCATTTCCCTTTATGGTTGCCACTAAATATGCTCTCCATGAATTTTTACTCATAATTCTTGTCAGATTGGCGTATTTAGCACCAGGGCCCTATTATCGCACGGGCAAATCGGGACTTTGCCCAGGGGTCCCCGGCTCAAAATGGCCCCCAAATTCAAATGTTGTTCTTTTTTTATAAAAAAAAATTATGAATGAGAAAAATAAAACAAATTTTATAGACGGGGGCCCCAAATTCAACAATGCCCGGGGCCCCCTGTTGGTCATAATCAGGCCCTGTTTAGCACCGCAATATATTTACTGCTATTCGAAAACGTGAACCGTTTAAAATCTCAGTTGAAAATAATGCTGGATAATTCACTTGTGAAAAAACAGCATTCAATTATTTTTCTGGCAACGTAAAGTAAAATATAGAATTATTTCACATGCTCCGCGTATGTTTTGCTTGTGAGTCCGTTATTCTGCGATTGAGTTTCGAAAGGGGTTTTAAACTCGTGACGTCAAAGTGGCGCACATTTCACATGTGAAAAATCGGTTATTTTTAAATAACTTTATTTTATTTTTTTTCAACTGGCAATTTTAATCATTGTTTCTGTGTCCAAGACAACCAAACCGCAAGATATCATACGAAAAATTTTAAGCTGCTGCGATTGAAATGAAAATCCTTCTTTACTTAAAAATTCGTAAAAAATCTCCTAATTTATATTTTCCTCTGGTTTTTCTTTTAAAAGAGGGCGAAATGTATGCTCCGTCATTTGACAAAATATAAAAAAGTTATGACGGATAGAATTCAAGATGCAGCAATTTTAAAAATATTTTATGAAAGTCAGCGTCAAATTTAATTTTATTTGAAAAATTCCCAAAAATCTGAAAATTATGTTTCACAGGTCGAACAAACAATTTTTAAAAGAAAATTTTCTCCTGTATCCGATGATGTAAATTTCGTTTTCTTGCGACTGTAATTACCGGCGTTATTACGTATTAAGCGAGAAAAATCGCTAAAAATCGGACAAAACATAAAATAAAACATTTTCTAAATCGAATTTCGAAAAAATCACTCCGAGGCGTGTTAGGATCTGTCCTAGTGAAGCCGTATGCAAAATTCGGTGGGTCTGCGACCAACCGTCTCGGCGCAATGCGATCGAGAGACGCGCGCAAGAAGATCGGTGGTCACAAACTTGCCTACAAACCTACATAGCTACATACAATGTTTACTCTCGGATTTTATTATATAAGATTGCAAAATGTTTACTGACTGAAACCCGCACTCCAGTCAACTTACCTTTATATGATTTCTTAAATATCCTCCTTTATCACTTATAAAGGAGCTTTATCGTTGAGTATGTGATGCATATCTTACTTTAATCTGCTTTTTTGGGATAGTAGCTAACATCAAGAATTAATGTTTGATTGAAAAAAAAAATGTTTGAAGCTGTGGGGTTCTGAAGTTTGCGTTTTATGAAAAATAACTTTAGTTTTTCTGCATATTATTGCTCCTTATTTTATTGTACAAGTTTACCTTGTACAGTGTTAAAATGATCCTATAGCAATGTAAATACATAAGTTGGAAATTTGAAATTTCAATATACTCTTCTCTACCCTTCGTCCCTTAATACCGTATATGTACGAAATATTAACATGGAATATTGGCAAGAAAGTCTTCGGTAAAAGACTTTTGATAACATAAAACAGTTTTGAATTTCTTTTTAACCCTTTGAGGCGCAACCCTTTCCCAATGCTGAAAAAAGGGCAGCCGTTGCCATAGCTCGACTTAACTACTAGCAAGATGGCGGACGATCGAAACGTTCATCGCGTGCCACAGATCTAGAGACCCCTTTTTGACGACAGCTGGCTGTGCGCGAGCACAGCCAGCTGTCGTCAGATGGCTTAAGTCGAGCGATGGCAACGGCTGCCCTTTTTTCAGCATTGGGCAATCTATCCAGCTGTCCTTCGCATTCTTCCATTTCTCAGCAGATGTCAGTGCTATTTAAAAATAATCGTGACCATTTTTTGACGGGAAATGACGTGCTAAAAAGTAAAGGATTCTCATGGAGCAATGTCACCCGCAACTATTTTTATAGAAATAAAATCTATTCTTCGTGACTGGCTGCAGTCAAAACGTCATAGTTTGGTGTTCCCAGAGCGGGATCACTGCGCCTTAAAGGGTTAAACTAGTATCAATGCTTTAACGAATGCCTCATTATTTTTCTTCTCAAGGACATTAAAACAAAGAAATAAATGAACAAACAAACAAACAAAAAACCAAAGAATAAAAATTTTCTTATTTACAAATTTTATCAAGATTCATTCTTAACGAGAGACCTACTAAAGCAGTTAGAAACAGAAAACTTTGCGTAGGAAGAAGTAACAGGTGGATGATCGATTGCTGGCACGAGAGATGAAATAACAACCCACTTCTCCATAACGTTATTAATGATGTCTTGGCTTCGGAAAAGGAAGAATAGGGAGGAATGCGGCGAGATCAAAGAGAAAGAGGATGTTTGTTAGTCGTGTGGTGACGCGTCGCAGTTGCAGTATTGACAAGAAAATGTCGAAATCAACGGGATTTTATAAAAGTCCTTCACTTAGGGTTATGTATTAACCCTTTAACGCACAGTGTTCCCGCTCTGGGAACACCAAACTCTGACGTTTTGACTGTTGCCAGTCACGAAGAATAGATTTGATTTCTATAAAAATACTTGCGGGTGACATAGTTCCAGGAGAATCCTATACTTCTTAGCACGTCCTTTCCCGTAAAAAAAAATTGTACGATTATTTTTAACAGCACTGGCATCTGCTGAAAAATGGAAGAATGCGAAAACAGCTGGATAGATTGCCCAATGCTGAAAAAAGGGCAGCCGTTGCCATCGCTCGACTTAACTACCAGGAAGATGGCGGATGATCGAAACGTTCATCGCGTGCCACAGATCTAGAGATCCTTTTTTGACGCAGATGACTGTGTGGCACAGCCAGCTGCGTCAAAAAAGGGTCTCTAGATCTGTGGCAAGCGATGAACGTTTCGATCGTCCGCCATCTTGCTGGTAGTTAAGTCGAGCGATGGCAATGGCTGCCCTTTTTCAGCATTGGGAAAGGATTGCGCCTCAAAGGGTTAATGTTGTGACATGTACTGATAGGGTTTAAAGTTTGACAAACACGATCCGTATAAGTGTCTTTAAAATATTTGTCTTGAAGTTTTTGATTCCAGACATTGCCCTCGAGTGATACCAATCTCATCTCAGACAGGTACAAAATAAAGGAGTAGAAATGCTCTACTTGTAGAACAGAAACAGATCTCATTTCACAAAAGGACTAACCAAATTAAAAATAGTTTATTTTCCCTGTATTTTATAAAATTACGCATTCAGAACGCTTGTGTATATTTATGTGTACTTTTTTTATTTATTTCGAGGAGAAAGCGAGAGGCAGGCTGCAGGCTTGTCAGGCAACCCCTGACTATGCGTGTGACTCAGGCAAATCACTTTAGCCCTAAAAGACACGCCAATGCATTCAACACTTTTAAATGATGCGACATTTTTATTTTAGCATAACACTAAATATATTATAAAATTCAAAATATAAGAATAAAAATAAAATATTGCGTTAGGTTGAGCCTGTAGTTAATATGTGGTAATTTGTATACAGTCCCATTCAGATGGAGGGCCTTTATTAAGAAACTGTCATTTCATAAGAAACATCTGCAGGTACTACGAGGATACATAAGACCACTTACAGCGAGCGATCATCTTTGAAAGTCGGATAAAATTGCTGCAGTCTAAATAGAGCATTAGTAGAAAGGGGTAATAGATTTCAATAAAGATGCAAGTCTACAAAACGAATGGAATTTTCAGAACCAGGGACTTAATGTCTGAGGTTCAGTGAGATAAATCATATTTGGTATAAATTCGATAGTAAATAAATTTCGTAAAGGAATGGAATTTAAAGGCACATGCACCGTGATAGCTGTGAAAAAGTAGGTGGTCATGTACATCAGTCGAATGGTAAAAAAGGCAAATTTATTAAAAATTTAAGTGTTGCGAGGTTATTAGATAAATGTAATGGGAAAAATTTAAAGGAAACTCAGCAGAATTTTTCGTGAAAGTCTGCTGCATAAATTCATCTCTTTCCTTTCTTTGAAAAGGGGCATAGACACGAATACCCCCGTTACCAAACTTTAAAACATTCTTATAAACAATCAAACAAT
>JAWZYV010020349.1:0-21509 GCA_038373885.1 Cheiracanthium punctorium
TTTAGTGGATATACAGCATGTATAGAGTATGCCCACTGAACTCTTTACTACCCTCTTAACTTTGGAGCGGTTGCTGCTATATTTATTAAAGTGGCTTCTAGGTATAATAAATTGTCATGCGCTACTGGATGAAGTCACCTACGGCTCCACCTGATGGAAAACTGCAGAGTTAGCATTCCTATCTCAAAAACAAAACGAAGATACGGATAAAAAAGTGTTTTAGAAAAATGGAAGTAGTCTATCACTTTTATAATTGTCAAGTAACGCAAAGTGTTTTATTGTGTACTTATTATTTTTGGGATATCTTTAGGAATTACATAGCTATTTCCCATTATTGTAGTATGTGTACGTGTGCATAAATTTTATCACTAAGAAAGCATGCAATATATTAATTACTAGCTGAAATATCCGTTCTTCTCATGGAATGGATATTGTTAACCAACTAAAGCAAATGGATAAAAGGTAAATTCTACTAAACATATTTTGGTTATAGATTTAATTGCCTACAAAAACTGTTTTACAATATTCGTTAAGCATATTCTAACTGTACTTGATTTTATAAATGCTGTTTGGAATGTGCATCATAATCCGTGAGTGTGCCGTATTTTTTTTCCTTGTTTCATAAAATACTTCTTCAAAATTGAAGTCTGTATTACAATCGTCTACTAAAGTTGTTTTGAAATGCTCGCCAGGCATATTCTTACTATACTCCACCTTTATTTACATGAACGTAGACACCAATACTCCAATTAAATAAACAATAAGGTTACGCAATTTCTCGACAAATATGGAAGATATCGCCAATCTGGATCCAGGTTTGGGGATTTATTTTTTTATGACAAACTTGGTGATAAATCACCAAAAACTACAAACCTTGGCAACTTTTCATATCTAATCTGGCAACCCTTAAAAAGTGATTCGCCCTTTCACCAGGTACACAATAATCTTTGTCTGAAATTAACAGCAAACAAGAGATAAAAAAAAAAAATACGTGGAAAACACCTTTTTTGTAAAATACCCCCTATTGAGATCGATTTTTTAAAAATTTGAAAAAGCTTTTTATGAATTTTTGTTCGATATTTTTTAATGCAAGATTTTTATGACTACCTTCAATTCCCTTCGATATAATATGACATGAAAAATAACGTTTTGGTCTTTCACACCACTTTGTACCCGATTTCTAAAAAACTCTGAAAATGATTTTAGTTATTTCTGCTAGTTGCATTTTAAAACAAGAATTTTATGGCTATTTTTTCTCCTCTAATAAATGAAGGAAAACATAAAAAATGTTTTAGACTCTTACCCTGTTTAGGTGCGAATTCTAAAAAACCCTTAAAACCATTTTTAAGTATTTCTGTTAGTTACATTTTAAAGCAAGAATTTTATGACCGTCTATTTTTCCTCTGAGATATGAAAGAAACATGAAAAGAACGTTTTAGACCCTACCCTCGTCTGGATGCGAATTCTAAAAAACCTTGAATGCGATTAACAGGTATGGCTGTTAGGTGTAATATTCTTGCTTTAAAATTTAACTATCTCTTTTTTCAGCTGATATATCAAGTGAAATATGAAACCCCCGCCTCTTACCCCCGTTGGGGTGCGAATTCTAAAAAATCTGAAAGCAATGTTCAGGTATTGCTCTAAGTTACATTTTAAAGCAGAAATTTTATTACAGTCTATTTTTTTCCTCTGAGATATGAAAGAAACGTGAAAAGAGCGTTTCTGCCCTTTATGCCCGTTTGCGTATGAAGTCTAAAAAAATCTTCAATTGGATTTTAGGTATTTGTATGATTACATTTTAAAGCAAGAATTTTACGGCTATCTCTTTTTCCGCTTGAGACATAAAGATAAATGTGAAAAGAACGTTAAAGAACGTTTTCGGCCCCTTAATCCCTGTTTAGGTGCGAATTTAAAAAATCCTGAAATTTATTTTTAGGTATTTCTGTTTGTCATATTTTAAAGCAAGATTTTCATCACTATTTCTTCCCCCCCCCCCCTGCGATATGAAAGGAAACCTGAAAAGAACGTGTCTGGCTTTGAATTTTCAAAAATCGCTTTCTTAAATCTTGGGCACAAAAGCTATAAGCTCCCAAATTTCATGTCTGTATCTGTGGTAGATTTGGCTATACGGTAATCGTCAGCCAGTCAGGATATCTTTCTTCACATATAAAGAAAATTAGTTTTAAAAAAATTAATAATAAATGAGTTTTCACACGTAGACGAAAATGCAAATTACTATGTTTTGAACTTCTTTCAGGAAATGACAATATATTTGCCTTATCAAATCAGAAACTTTATTCCGCAAGATTTGACTTGGGAGATGTAGAAAGAAACAAGAGGTATGCTTTGTATGACAAGTTTTGGATTGATGATGAAATTCACAAATACACACTGCATATTTCTGACTATAGCGGAGACGCAGGTATACAAAATTATTTATCTAGTAATTCATAAAACATATCAACGAAAACAACACATTTTTATAGTTATTCAAATATTT
The DNA here is from genome assembly GCA_038373885.1 of Cheiracanthium punctorium. Taxonomy (NCBI): domain Eukaryota; kingdom Metazoa; phylum Arthropoda; class Arachnida; order Araneae; family Cheiracanthiidae; genus Cheiracanthium; species Cheiracanthium punctorium. The sequence continues at coordinate 2,501 of JAWZYV010020349.1, forward strand.
TTCAACCTAAAATCTATTTATTTTGGTACGTTTATAATTTATTTGTATGTATATACACACATACATCCCTCCCCCACTCTCACGCACACATATATTCGGATATGTTATGATTTCAATTTTAAGTAAAGTGTAATTAATTAATAGCCTACTTAATTAAAAATCCTAACCTTAATTAGTGAATTTTAAATCAAGTAAAATTAAAATTTCTAAACAATTTGTTTATTAAGGTGGTTTTGTTTTGTCACCATATACCAGTATTCATAAAGGAAGTAAAATAATAATGAAGTGTTTAAAATTTATTAAGGGATATGTTGAATTACTATTGATGACTCATGGCTGACTCATTTTTATTTATTTGTTTACTTGTTCTATATTTTGGCGCCAAACATCTAAAAGATCGTTATTCTGGCGATCGTGTTGCCATCTTTGTGTAAGGTAACTACACATATTGTTCAAGTAATTAAGTCAGAGTCCCACGCGCTGGCTTGCTAAAGAAAAAGAAATGGCGCTGGCGTCCCTGAGAGAATTCTGGAAGATGCCTGGATGAAAATTCTTTGACGGGGGCCCCCTCACATCAGAAATGATAAGTTCAACTAAATTTTCTCCTTTCTTTTCCTATAAATTTCTCCTTAATTAATTCTCCTTTTGTGCACAAATGTTAGGTAAATTTTTTTAAAATAAAAGTCAGCTCGGGTAAGGGAAAATGATGTATTTAAAGTTATAGTGTCTCATGTTCTTTCACGATATTATCTAGTTTTAAATTTTCAAATGTAAAAGATTTAAAGATATAATTAATAAATGTGATTTGTTGTTTGTAAAAATGGCTCCTCTTCATTTTAATCTCACTTCGTGTAAATTGTATTTCAGCAGTTCTCTTTCAGGTTTTAAATTCTTTAGCCTAATGGCATTTGCACGTAACGCCGAGAGCTTGGTTGGTATATTGCGGTCACAACACTTTTAAGCTAAGCAATTATTTTTCTTAGTATGAATTACGAGAATATTAATTGATTAAAATTTTAAAAGGTAAATCTTTGAGTCAGGACAAAAGGTTAGTTAAATGAAATGAAAAGAAATGGAGTTACAACAGATATGCATACATAATGTTACGAATTTTCGGGGCAACCCGCTGCTCTGGGGCTTAAAATGGTTTAAAATTCGTATTCTACGCTTCAAATAGATAAATTTTGCCTTTTGTTGCATCAAAATCGGCCAATTAGAACCGGAGATACGGAGGTTTCGGTTTCCCATTGTATATATATGGGTTTCTAGAAAACTCGAGAAATATTAGTCCTAGAGCTTAGATCTCTTCACTTTTGAGGACTTATTTTTAGCGCCAAATTTGGCGATATTTCGCCAAAAGTCGCCAAGCTTGGCGACTTTTTGGTCATTTGGCGCGATTTTCCCAATGGGGCCTGGAAGTTGTTTTTCCTGCATTAAAAACGCATAATAACCTAACATTTCTCTTCTATGACGTAATCAAAATTCACGCTTTATGTAGAACCCTCGAGAAATTGACTTTTCTGGAAACCTCTTGTACCTCCTGCGTCGGCTATTTATAGAAGCGTGCATCGCCCCGAAGAGTCAGTGCGAGTTGAACATTCAATGTGTGAAGCGCTCTCAGTACGCTTGTTTTGTGTGAACTGATAGTGCTATAGAAGCTGTGTTTTAGCTTGCTTTGTGAAGCTGTTTTTAAAGTGCTGTGTGTAAATTCTTCATTGCTGTGTCTTAAGGGTTAGTGTACTATATCCCTTGAATATTTCCACGGAATTTTTGCCTGTGAAAGTGACTTATTTTGTGTGAGAAATACAGCATTTGTGAGAGCTTCTGATCTAAGCGGATTGTTAAAAGCACGTTACTGCTAGATTGTGCTTGTGAATTGTGTACAGCTGATTGTTCTACGAAGTTCTAGAAGCAATAAAGTTTGTGTTCCATCCTGACAAGTGACTTTTTACTTGAACTTTTTACACCAACTGGACTTTAGAACGACGAACCCCAGGAGTAGCAGAGTAATTCCGCAACATTTGGTGTCAGAATCGGGATTCTAAAGAAAGACTTTAATTTTCCAGTTTATGGTTTTGACTAGACAAAAAATGGAAGAACAACTTCAAAAGCTCATGAATATGATGCAAGGAAGATGAAGATCCGGACAAGACGAGATGAAAGCTGGACAAGAACAGATGGACAAGCCGGATTTAGAGAAGAAAATTGAAGCCGGACAAGAAGGAATGAAATTGGGATTGGAGAAAATGGAGACTGCTTTGGGAAAATTAGAGAAATTCGAAAAGAGTGTGCAGGAAAATGAAGAGATAATGGAGAAAAGAATGTCGCTCATAGAAGAAACTCAAACGAAATATGAACAAAGAACTGAAGGAAAAATAGAAGAAAATGTTAAAGAATTGCAGCAAGATATTTGCAGAATCCGGGAAGAATTTAAGAATAAAATTAAGGAGAAACTGGACTGGAAAGAAAATATAGTTTCGAAAATACATGAAGAATGTGAAGCTAAAATTGAAGAAAAATTGGACTCTCTCGTAAAGCTGGGAAAGTTACCCGAAAACATCAGGTTATCTTCACACCGCCCAGCAGTGAAACTTACTGCCTATGACGGAAAGACTCCCTGGGAAGCTTACAAGACCCAATTTTCGATCGTCGCCAGAGCCAATGGTTGGAGCGAGTCCGAGAAAGCGAACCAACTGGCCGCTTCCCTTAGCGGAGATGCAATTAACGTATTGCAAACTATCGGAGCGACGAAGATAGGAGATTTTGACGCCCTCGCAAGTGCCTTGGAGATGAAATTCGGAGAGAAGTGCCAGAAAGAATATAGTAGAATCCAACTTAAGTCAAGGATGCAGAGACCTGGCGAGACCCTCCAAGAGCTGGCTTCCGACATAGATAGGCTGTGTCATCTAGCCTATGGCAGTTATCCTGATAATGTTCGAGAAGAAGTTGCAGTGCAACATTTTATTGAAGGCCTCTTGGACTCTGAAATTCAGAAAGCATTGATCTTGGCGGATTATAAAGATCTCAGGTCTGCCCTCGTATTCGCCATGAAGCTAGAGGCAGCTCAGCTGGCCGTAAGAAAAGAGCGGCATAATGTTAGAGCTGTGTCATTCCAGGAGCCTACGGATGGAGAAATGGAGAGATTAGAGAATAAATTAAAGACCCTGGAAAATCTGGTGGAACGACAAGAACAGTCAGAGCCAAGAAAAGTGAAATGTTGGAGGTGCAACAAAGAGGGGCATTTACGAAAATACTGCGACGTACAAAAGAACTCTCGTCGTAAAGATCGCAGTTATCAATGCACCAGAGAAGCCCATGAAGGAAGACAGAAAAGAGACGACTTTCAGGAACAGACGCTGAGGGATATTCAGAAGCCCCGTTTGAAAGTCTTACAGATTTCATCAGTGAATGGCGGCAGTGATGGACTTTTCGTACTGGGATACGTTAATGGTTCCCCATGCCACATGGTGATTGATACTGGAGCGAACGTAACCATCATAAGGACGGATGTGGCCAAGAAATTGAACTTGAAGATTATCTGGACTCCGCCCTCGCTGACCCTCCAGACTGTGACAGGTGACAAGATCGAAGTGGGCGGAAAAGCGCAAGTAGAAATCACGTTTGGAAATGCCAGATACGACCATGTGGTATATGTCGCCAATATTACAGAATCTTTTATTCTCGGACTCGACTTTTTAAAATCGCACAAATTTAACTTGGACTTTAAGAATAATGAGCTTCGTTCAGACTCAGAAGAAATAGCTGCGTTCGATATTAAAAATGAAACTATTTTACCTGTTCAGCAAATAATAGCCCAGACTGATATCACTCTACCTCCAAGAACTGATTCAATAATTTCTGGAACAGTAAAAAAAAAAAAAAAAATTCCGCTTTGGATTAATCTTTGGATTAATAATTTGGATTAATCTTTGGATCAAAATTTTAATCCGCTTTGGATAAAAATTTTGGATTAATCGAACACCCAAACAATAGTGATTCCGTCAGAGGAGTACTGGTAGGAGCAACACTTGTGGACTTGTCGAGAACAGAAATTCCAGTTAGAGTAGTAAATGTGACGGACAAGTCGAAGGTGATAAAGAAAAATGAAGTGTTGGCGACATGCACTCCTGTTACCTGCATTAAAAAGAACATCAGCCAAACGACAGCTAAATCTTCCGAGTGCCTGACGAAGGAATTAATACAAGACGTGGAGTTAACGGCAGAACAGAGAAGCGCTGCGGAGAAAGTAATAGCTGAATTTGAAGACCTCTTCTCCCGTACTTCGGGTGACTTTGGCCGTACGAGCTTAACTCAACATAGGATAGATACAGGCAGCCATTCTCCCATCAAGCAACATCCTAGGCGGCTGCCGTTTGCTAAGCAAGAAGAGGTGAGCAGACTTTTAGAGGAGATGCAGCGTGATGACGTCATCGAGCCATCGACTAGTCCGTGGGCCTCGCCGATTGTTTTGGTCCGAAAGAAAGATGGTTCCACCCGGTTCTGCGTTGACTATAGACGTCTGAATGACATTACCAAGAAAGACAGGTACCCTCTTCCCAGGATAGACGACACTTTGGACACTTTATCGGGAAACGAATGGTTTTCCACTCTGGATCTGAAAAGTGGTTACTGGCAAGTGGAAATTCATCCCGACGACCGTGAAAAGACTGCGTTCACCACGGGACAAGGATTATGGCAGGTCAAAGTTATGCCTTTTGGACTCTGCAACGCACCTGCTACATTTGAACGACTAATGGAGACAGTGTTGAGAGGACTTTCCTACGAAGCATGTCTCGTTTATTTGGACGATATCATCATCGTCGGAAGGACTTTCGAAGAGCATCTCGAGAACATTCGAAAGGTACTGCAGAAATTAAAAGAGGCGAACTTGAAACTAAGTCCATCGAAGTGTAATTTGTTTCGTCGGGAAGTACGTTACCTCGGGCACATAATATCCGCCCACGGAGTCCGAACCGATCCCGAAAAGACGTCCGCAGTCCAGAACTGGAGTCGTCCCGGGAATATCCATGACTTAAGAAGTTTTCTCGGTCTGTGTACTTACTATCGAAAATTTGTGAAGGGCTTTTCTCAAATTGCAAGACCTCTTCACAAATTGACCGAGACTGGACAGAAATTTCTATGGACTGAGGAATGTGAGGACGCATTCAACGAACTGAAGACGGCTTTAACATCTTCGCCGATCCTGTCGTATCCTCCCCCTGACAAGCCATTTATCCTGGATACAGACGCAAGTAAGGAGAGTGTTGGAGCAGTTTTGTCCCAGGAGATAGATGGCCAAGAACACGTCATTGCTTACTGGAGCAAATGCCTTTCAAAGGCAGAACGTAACTATTGTGTTACGAGAAAGGAACTTCTTGCTATCATTAAAGCCGTGGAGCACTTCCATCATTACCTGTACGGCCGAATGTTCCTGCTCCGAACGGACCATGCCTCTTTAACCTAGCTTCTAAATTTCAAGAATCCAGAGGGCCAAATAGCCAGGTGGATACAGCGATTACAAGAATATGACATCGAGATACGTCATCGGAAAGGGTCATCTGATGGAAAGGCAGATGCTTTGTCGAGAAGGCCCTGCATATACAGTTGTCGCTATTGCTCCAGGGCAGAGAAAAATTACGATCTGAAACATCCCGTTGTCCGCCAAGTTACATCATCGACATCATCTCAAGATCCCTGGAGTGACGAAAATGTTCGGGCGGACCACTTAGCAGACAGCGACATCAAACCTATTGTGGAATTTATGGAAAAATCCAGTGCTAAGCCCAGTTGGCAAGAAATATCATCTTACAGTCCGGCAACAAAACAGTACTGGGCTTTATGGGATTCGCTTCGCCTGAGGAATGGAGTCCTGTATCGTAAGTGGGAGTCGGACGACGGCAAGATGCTCCGATGGCAGTTAGTACTCCCTCGCTCGAGGATTCCGAAGGTTCTAGAAGAGCTGCATAACGGCTTAACTGGAGGCCATTTTGGCATAATGAAGACCCTGCAGAAAGTTCGCGAGCGCTTCTACTGGGCTAGGGCTCGAGGCGACGTCGAAAAGTGGTGTCAAGCTTGTGACGCCTGTGCCGCCCGTAAAGGCCCGAAGAAACGAAGCCGTGGAAAACTACACCGTTATAATGTAGGAGCGCCTTTTGAGAGGATTGCCCTCGACATCTTGGGACCTCTTCCGCGAACGTCGGATGGCAACAAATACATCCTGGTTGTCATTGACTATTTCTCTAAATGGCCCGAAGCGTTTCCTATACCAGATCAAGAAGCTACGACCGTAGCAGAGGTACTGGTGCAAGAATGGATTTCCAGATATGGAACCCCTCTGCAGCTTCATTCCGACCAAGGAACGAAATTTACCGCTACAGTTTTTAAAGGACTATGTCAACTTCTCGGAATAGACAAAACCCAGACTACGCCTTTACACCCGCAATCCGACGACATGGAGGAGAGGTTCAATCGCACAATTTTGAACAACCTCTCGCTCCTGGTATCTAGGAATAAAGAGGACTGGGACAAGAAACTCCCCCTCTTCCTGTTGGCCTATAGGAGTGCCGTCCACGAGACTACCGGCTTCACGCCTTCCCAGATGCTGTTCGGCAGAGATCTTCGTCTTCCCGCCGATCTAGTGTTCGGCCGCCCTCCAGATGCGCCTTCATCGCCAGAGGAGTACGTGGAAAACCTTCGGGCACGGTTTGAAGATGTACATCATTTTGCTCGGTAGCGGATCAACCTGAACACGGAAAAGATGAAGACTCGCTACGACACGAAGGCTACGGGACACGAGTTCAACGCAGGTGACAAAGTTTGGCTATGGAATCCTACTCGACGGAAAGGCCAGTCTCCCAAGCTGCAATCGCCGTGGGACGGTCCTTACACAGTTCTAAACCGGCTGAATGACGTCATCGTACGGATTCGTAAGTCACCAAACTCGAAGCCAAGAGTTGTACATTACGATCGGCTAGCCATCTACCGCGGTTGTAATTAGCTCAGACCATGGTCACTATGGCGTAATTCCTCTTTTCTTTCATCTCTCATTCCTTTCCTGTCTTTCTCTTCTCTTCCTCTTTCTTCAACTCTCTTTCTCTCACTGCTTGCGCCATGTTTGGTGTACATATTTGTGAAATATTGGTTTTTATTAATGTGTATTTGTTTACTACATTTATTGCTTATTAGTGTAATTGTTCATTATGTCTATTATTTATTAATTAGAGTGCATTTGCTGATTATTTGCTGAAAATTATGTTGTTGGGATTTGGTTAAGGGTTGGACGCTGTAGATATTTGTGTTACCTCCTAACTGGGGATTATACTGCCCGGGACGTGCAGTCCTTGGGAAGGGGGCAATGTTACGAATTTTCGGGGCAACCCGCTGCTCTGGGGCCTAAAATGGTTTAAAATTCGTATTCTACGCTTCAAATAGATAACTTTTGCTTTTTGTCGCATCAAAATCGGCCAATTAGAACCAGAGATACAAAGGTTTCGGTTGTCCCATTCAAATATATGGGATTTCTAGAAAACTCGAGAAATATTAGTCCTAGAGCTTAGATCTCTTCACTTTTGAGGACTTATTTTTGGCGCCAAATTTGGCGATATTTTGCCAAAAGTCGCCAAGCTTGGCGACTTTTTGGTCATTTGGCGCGATTTTCCCAATGGGGCCTGGAAGTTGTTTTTCCTGCATTAAAAACGCATAATAACCTAACATTTCTCTTCTATGACGTAATCAAACTTCACGCTTTATGTAGAACCCTCGAGAAATTGACTTTTCTGGAAACCTCTTGTACCTCCTGCGTCGGCTATTTATAGAAGCGTGCATCGCCCCGAAGAGTCAGTGCGAGTTGAACATTCAATGTGTGAAGCGCTCTCAGTACGCTTGTTTTGTGTGAACTGATAGTGCTATAGAAGCTGTGTTTTAGCTTGCTTTGTGAAGCTGTTTTTAAAGTGCTGTGTGTAAATTCTTCATTGCTGAGTCTTGAGAGACTGTTAGTGTTATTTCTCGTATATTTTCGCTGAATTCTTGCCAGTGAAAGTGTTCTGTTTTGTGTGAGAAATACAGCATTTGTGAGAGCTTCTGATCTAATCGAACTGTTAAAAGCACATTACTGCTAGATTGTCCTTGTGAATTGTGTACAGCTGATTGCTCTACGAAGTTCTAGAAGCAATAAAATTTGTGTTCCATCTTGACAAGTGACTTTTTACTTGAACTTTTTACACCAACAGGACTTTAGAACGACGAACCCCAGGAGTAGCAGAGTAATTCCGCAACAATATTATGCTATCTGCGTAGCTTGGTCTATGCTTTAAGGTATAGTTCATTGACAAACCATGTCAATGAACCAAGCAAGTAACATAGCTAGTTGTCTGCCAATTGCGGAAATTTTACCAGAAAGCATTAATTTTTTTTTTTTTAATTTGAGCTTGAATAAAGTTCTTCTGTCAAACAGTATGTCTTACCATTTCATATACAGTGGAACCTACTAAAGTGACCATCTTGGCTAAGAGACCATCTGTCTATAGTGACGACTTTTGTACATTTTCTCTTTAAAACCACCACACTTTCTGTGAAAACAATGCTTTTGTGAAAACTCTATCATTGCTAAATGCAAAGGCAGTTTCAGTAAGTGGGTCATAGGGGTCATCTCCCTCTATCGACCTTGTATTTCGCAGGTTCCAGTAAGATTTCACACATTCAGTTTGCGTTTTGAACAATTTAGTCTAATCTAAAAATTCTAGTGACCCCCCTCCGAAAATTCAGCCTGGAGCTGTCCTCGGCTAAAGGCCCATTACGTTCGGAGTTATAAAATCTTAAACAGTCGAATGATTGAACGCTACTTGCTGAGGCGTACTACTGACCATGTATATAAAAACTGGCTGCCTCAATAAATTTGCACTTTTTTCGAATGATTGTCCTTGAGATTTATTAACTGTCATCGCAAATACAGGTATATCTGGAAATTGAGTTTTTTTGAAAGGATACGGAAACATAGTACCAGAATATTTTATAAGTGGAACAAAATTCTTTTATTTTTCTTGCGGTTCCAGTTCAAACTTCGCAATCAATAGCATTGCGGTATATAAACTTGATGCGCATTCTTGTTCCATTGACTAATGCTTCATTTTCATTTAAGTTACTGATTAATATACTAAATACTAACTTATAACTAAATACTAACTTTCAATACTAACTTATGTGGTGGCATTTATAGTATGGTAATACAAACCTTCGAAACCGCTTAGCGAGGAGGGAATGTTTAAAGAGTGCTTCTGCAACACTATCGTTCCCCAAAACAAAGCCAGAAATTTTTATCCGTACACAAAATATTATTTGTATACAGAATTCAATGTATACAAAAATATCAATATACTAAAAAGAAATTCGTATGCTTACTGGTTACATAATGTGGCATTGGAGAAAACGTTTGGAATTAAATTAAAATAAGAAATTAAATTAAACTTCGAAAATATGGAAAGGGATAAATGACTATCTACTGGAAATCGCATTAGGTTTGTAAGCATTTGGCGCAGATCACAGTTATTTCGCAATATTTCACTTGCTCCCGGCCTACCGAAAAAAAAGACAAACCCCTCATGGTCAAAGAATTTAAAAACTCTACTGGATAGTTATTGATTTCATTGTCATCATAGCAAATTATTTTATCGTAGCTGTGGTTATATGTTCATTATTCGTCAGATATTCGATTAAGCCAGCATCAATAAAAGTTCAATCATCATTTTTAGGTTCTAAATGACTCCAATATGTATATTCTGATAGAATGTTTTCGTAAATGCTTCCCTACAGATCATTAATAATATCATTTTCATTCCCTATTAATTGCTGAGGTCTTTCTCGAATACAATTCAATTAAAATCTCGGAAAATCACCAAAATTAGAAGCTATTTGAAGCAATGTATGGATTTCTTGCTTCTTCTTTCTTTGATTTCCTTGTACATGCATTTTCGGACTTGTACAATTGATTTTAAAGATCTGCCTATAAATTCTAAAATTTTAGTAGCACAGAGATGATACAAATGTCAGCACTGGGTCAAGATATTTGAAGCCGAGCATAAACGAATTTCTCACAGTAAACTTCAATTGTTAATATTCAGTATTTCAAATCGAAAAATGGCTCTAATTTCTAGTTTTGATTGCATTTGAGAAAGCAATTCTCTGAACTTTTTTATGGTGTAAGCAGTAGTCGGATGAAAATTCAGCTTACCACAGCATAAAATAAGTGGCCTTTATGAATTGGATATATACTCATTGAATTAAATTTATTAAACCTTCGATTTCATTTTCTAACTATATTTTGAAATGATTCTAGATCATTTCAACGGATAATTTCAAAAAATTTTTGGGGATCAGTTCGAAGAAAAATAATGGCAAAATTTGAACGCGGTGATTAAATTCATTTATCACTCAGTTGGTCTACGAGGAACGTCACATCTACAAATTTTACATAACTCTAACCCAGTACATTAGATTTAGAAAAAGTATGAGATACCGAGGCTTGTAAAGAAAAATATACATTATGTCTGATATTTAGGAAACATTTGACATCTGCCAACACAAATAACATGCATTGTGATATACACTTTTGAAATAGATTTGGCTATTTTTTGCATGCTACTCAGATAAACATCCAGATATCAAATATATTAAATTTTTCAGTCATGAAAATATACCTTTTGTAGCAAGATTCACTCGCAGAGTTTTGTTTTATTTTTAGGTGACTCTATGATCACTCAGCATAATGATCAAAAGTTTTCCACAAAAGACCAAGACAATGATAATCAGAAAGAACAGAATTGTGCCCAGTTATATAAAGGTGGATGGTGGTACAATGCATGTCATTTATCTAATTTAAATGGCCTGTATCTAAAGGGAAAAAACAAAAGTTTTGGCGATGGAGTTAACTGGTTTTCCTGGAAAGGAATGCATGAATCTCTGGAGTGGACGGAAATCAAAATCAGACCTAAAATCTTCAGACCTGCATTTACTGTGACTCCCATGTAGTTGAAAGAAGTGGTATTCTATGCAGTTACATTTTTTCTTTTTGCCTTCTCCTATAAAAATAAAAATGTCATGATAATGGCTGTAGCTTTATTTTGCAAATTCTTTGTTATGAGAGTGGAATGAAAATATAAACAAACACAATAAGAGAAAATAGAGTAGTAGCACAAGACCCTTTATTAATAAATATCGAAATGTTACTTTAGGCAGGTGATACTTAGGCTTACGAAATAACGTAAGGCAGGTGTATAAATAACGTACAATCCCAGCAAAAACAAATACAATCATCAGCTATATTAGATCCATAAAAAGGATACTGTATTACGTAGAATTAGACAAAGTTTTTAAAGCATAATATCAAATTTTTAATCTTATAAGGCAGATGTATAATAGCATACAACTTCGGCAATAATAATTAAAAATAAAAATCTGATTAAATATGAAATAGTTGACGATTTTTAAAACAACACGCATATGAGGTACTTATCGATCAGTACGATAAGTAGCTTGTATGAGTGCTATTTTACAAAGGTTTAATTATTTCATCTTTTAAACACCAGTTTCTGTAGAACATATTTCGTTATAGGATCTGATTATTTACTATATGAAACCGAGTCGAAATAAAATTAAAAATATAAATGGGAATCATAATACAAATAGCTGAAAATTTAAGTTCTAAATAATAGTCAACTAATGTTCATCATACTTGTTGATCTTGTAAGCCTTTCTGTTAGTTTAAAGAAACTTCAGTTAAATTAAAATCAAGTATCTGTATTTATTTTTGTTTTTCGTCACTGAACCATGACAGCGGGATATTACAGTTCGCCTTTTTACTGAAGTAATCCATTGTTTTTCATTACAATGCCGAGAATATTTTTAATGAAATATGTAAAATATTAGTTAAATATTGCATCTCTAACCCTATTAATAATATGCATTGAAAAAAAAATCATAGTGAACTGGCGATTTCTATTAAAATTTAACTGAAACGGCACTTTCAATCAGTAAGTTTTTCAGTACTTTAAGCCCACAAATTTTAAATGTCTCCTTCTTGATTTGAATGTGACAACTAGGGCTGCCAACTGTCCCGCTTCTAGGACTTTAGAGAGCATGTCCCGCGGAAGGAGTATGCAAAACGCCAAATGTCCCATAATAGAATAATTAATTTGATAATTTTATAAATTATAATGATCTCAAAAGAGAATTTGAACATTTGTTTTCTCTTCTAAATAAATATGATTTCTTCAGAGACCATTATATACTCGGTAGTTTCTTTGCTAAATAATTAAAAATAGTTTAATGTTTCCTAAGTTTATTTTCCAATAATTATAATAATCTTAGCAGATTTTATTAAAACCAAATTTCTCTTATAAAGGTATATTATCGATCCCTACTTATTGGTATTAATTATTTTTTAAATGTCAACGGGAAAAAGTTTTTTTTGTGTGAAATCAAATAAACAGTTTATTTAATTTAATTGTAAATGATAGCTCTATTGATTTTGATTATAAGAAAGAGAGATGGAGACCCTAATAATTAATGTCTATTTTTTATTAGTTTTCCATATTTATTTAACTTTCCTGTAATAAGTAATCTGGATCCCATGTTTTTTAGCTACACCCCATAATATACCATTAAAGTCCCGTAAATCCGTGCATAAAAGTTGGCAAGCCTAGTGACAACTGTGTTAACAATTCCGTGAGCTTATAGTCCGGTCAATTTAGACATCAGAGGTTACAAAAATTCACACCCAGCTGAAAGTTGGTAGGATTGTTCAAAACACCATCATAAATGAAATCTGAAAATTCCTCATCGATCCGACAGCTGGAAAAAATTTACTCGGGGTCAAAGGTCCCAAAAACGGGTTTTTCTGGATTTTCAGCAAAACTATAAGTTTTATCATAAAATTAGTTCAGACAAAAATTTTAGATCAGATAATTATTTAATCTAAATTCAATTATCTAATCTATCTAATCTTATATACTATTAAATTATCTAATCTTAAGTAATGTCTAAATCCTTTTTTTCCTAAGAGCCACCGTTTCTGAACGATTCGAAGGTTGAAAGAGTTGTAATTGCCGTAATATGCACACGTTTCCACGCCACCTTTGATGTAGTGTACTTAGCCCGTTTTGCTTAACGCGTTTTTCCCCAGAAGGCCGATTTCGCGGTTCTGTTGTGATTCTGTTTAAATTGAAACTATTGAACAATAAAAGATATTGGCAAGGGTTGAAAATGATAAAAGCGGTGCAAATTTAAAAAATAGGGAAATTTATTCGTCTGATTCATAATTCTCGAATACTCCTGCTTCCTCTTCTTCTTGTTCTTCTTTTTCTCTTTGTTCTTCTTCTTCATCCTGGGTGCAAGTAAATTGCCTCAATAGTTATACATCGCAGGTTTCCTCGTTAGTATCAAACGAATCCTCAACTGTTGGTGATTCAACAGTATAGAAATTCAACATTGTAGAAATTGCCAAGGCACGACCAGCCTTGCCATTTTCTACTTGCTAGAAAACAAAAGAGTCCAACTTTTTTGCAACCACATTTAGCACTACATCCCATTTTTCAGTTGCAAAAAATTGTGTTTAGCAGTTTTTCCGGCCCAAGTTTTGAATACGAACTGGCTCCCTACCCTTTATTATTATTTGATGACATTGGAATACGTAAAACTCAAAAGTCTGCCATTTACGATTGTTTTCAAAAGGTAAATATTGATATTAACAACATAAATGCGAAATACATCATTGATGGAGGATATTTATTACACCGCGTTGTGTGGGATAGCGAAGAAACATTCAACGCCATCTTAGATAAATACGTTCAGTATGTATGACGACATTTTGGTCCCAGAGTTACTGTCGTATTTGATGGCTATAATGATTTTACGAGAAATATTAAAGCCGGAGAACGACGTTGTAGAACTTCAGCAACATTTTCATCTGATATTTTATTTGATCAATCTATGACGATTCCTACCAGTCAACCGAAATTTCTTGCAAATACTCACAACAAATCTCGGTTCATTTCAATGTCGAAATAAAAGTTTACTGTTGAAAATATTTTGGTAAAACAAGCTAATAATGATGCTGATGTAATGATAATTGAAACAGCAATAGATCAATTCAATTTTAAAAAATACAACTATTGTTGTAAGTGAAGATGCAGACTTACTCGTATTACTCACTGCTCGAACTCCAATCGAAAAAACTATTTTTTTAAATCTGGAAAAGCTCAACATCAATCGGAAATATATTAATCGAAAAGTTTATCTACTTTTGAAAAGTGTCAAAATCATGTACTATTTTTACATGCAATAACTGGCTGGGATACGACATCTGCATTTTTCAGGAGGGGTAAAACAGCAGTTTTTAAAATGTTTGAAAAACAATATTTAATTCAATGTGCTGAAGTTTTTAAAAAGAGTAATTCAACTCCACAAAAAGTTATCACCAACGGAATTCGCTTTCCTCTCTCAGAAGTTATCACCAACGGAATTCGCTTTCTTCTCTCTATGTATGGAGCACCTAAAAAACTACACACTTAGATAAGTTTCTATATGCATGTTTTGTTAAAAATACTCGGAATAAAAAAAAGTGTAATTCGCTTGTCTTACTCCAACCTCAGCGGCTGCTCATTAGGGTGGAGTGAAAATGGCCAAAAAAAATTTTTTTTTTTTTTAATATTGCCTGACTCAACAAATGGTGCTGTATGGCAAAAAAGTGACAGAAAAAAAATTCTAGTCCATTCACTGATTGTCTTCAGGTTCCACACTGGGCTCAAAGAAAGGAATGTTAACGTAAAAAGTAAAAAAAATCAATTTTAAAAAATTTAATTTTAACGTTTACAATAACTTTATTTTCTGATTCAAACACAGTTCTAACTACTAAAAAGAAACAGTACCGCAATGTTTTATTGCCGTTAACGAAGAAAAAAAAAGTCACTAACTTGCAACCGAGCGTCGTAAGTTTTGGGGTATATTTTGAATACATAGTTATTAAATCTATCTATATAAATAAAATGAGACTTTTGTCTGTACATTTCTTGGAATCTAAAAATTTTGCGATTTCTATCCGTTTCAAGCATCCGTTCCGGTGGAACCTCAAAAAAAAGTTTGTCTGTCTGTCATTCTGTCATTCTGTCGTTCTGTCATTCTGTCCGTGACGCTTTTTTTGTTTAAGCATCACGTAAAAACAACTGAAGCGATTGAAATGAATTTTGGTATCATGATTGGTGATCACTCAACTTAAAACATAGGCGTCGATTTAAAAAAAAATCTTGATTAGATTTTGAGATTTTGTGAAAATCGTTTCAAACTGCGTAAATTCGTCTTCGAGTATCACGACTGAAGCGATTGAACACTAGAAAACTAGAAAAACGAACTAGAAAACTAGAAAACTCGACTAGAAAAACGACTGAAGCGATTGAAATGAAATTTGGTATCATGTGATTGGTGGTCACTCAACTTAAAACATAAGTGTCGAATTTTTTAAAAATCTTGATTAGATTTTGAGATTTTGCGAAAATTGTTTCAAACTGCGTAAATTTGTGTTCTTACATCACGTAATAACTGCAAAGGTGAAAAAATGGTATTTGTTGAAATGATAGGTGGTCACTTACCTTTAACTATAAGCATCTAATTGAAAAAAATCATGAGATTTCGAGATTTTGCGAAAATCGTTTAAAACTGTGTGAATCTTTGTTCACGCATTACGTAATAACAACTAAAGCGAATGATATGAAATTGGGTCACATGATAGATGGTTGCTCAACATAAACTATAGGTGTCCAATTTTTTGAACATTTTAATTAGATTTTGAGATTTTGTGAAAATTCTCTCAAAATACGTTTATATTTCTTCAAGCATCACGTAATAACGACTAATACGAATGATACGAAATTTGATGATATGATAGTTATTTGCTAATCTTAATTTATAGGTGTTGAATTGTTAAAATATTTTGATTACATTTTGAGATTTTGTGAAAATCGTTTCAAAATGCTGAAATTTTGTTCCAGCATCACGAAATAAAGACTGCAGGGAATGAAACGAAATTGGGTGACATGATAGGTTGTCACTCAACTTAAATTCCAGGCTTCCAATTTTTCAAAAATATTGATTAGATTTTGCGATTTTGCGAAAATTATTTCAATATGGGTAAACATTCGTTCGCGCATCACATAATTACGACTAAAGCGAATGAAATTATATTACTTAGTTACTCTCTAACCTGTAATATTTTAACAATACATAAAAATTTTAACTTCGCTTTTTTACTTTGGCAATATACTACATCCATTCTGTGAACTCCTACAATGCTGACGAAAGTTTTTGCTCTTTGGAAATTTGCATTCAGTACTAACCCGTCAACGACGGTTACTTCAGCAAGTACTTACATATTACTTCATTTTTAAAGACAATTAATATTTAGAAAGCACACTAATACAGAAAAGGAAATGATACCAAATTTACCTTTCGAGTATTATTGACTAATAAATCACTTTATTTTAATCTTTCTTCAATTTTGGAGTCCACATGCCGGGCAAAATAATGAACTTTGGTAGTTCCTTTCGTGATTTGATTCCACAACGAATGTATCAATCTCTGGCTTTTGCTCCACTTGTTACCAATGGTGCTTGCGTTAGTAGTCTTATATGCCTTTCTACTGCTTGAGAAGGGCAAGGGAGCTTCTCTATTTCAAATTCTGAACCGTTCCTGATCATACTTGCTACGTCTTTGTCACTGAGGTTCATGGTAGCTGGTGGTTCCAAAGGATTGTCCCAGTGAATCATCTGAAAATACTACTCTGCTTCGAAATTTATATTTAGAAGATCAAATTGGCATATTTTTCCCTTCCAGTCAGTTTTTTCTTGCTTTCAATATTCTTCTTAGGTCAAATTCCCGAATATGTGATTATTCATCAAACAGCATTGCCAACAGAATATTTTCAGAATGAGCAAAATAAGAGCTCCTCGGAATAATTTCATGAATGATTCACTTAAAATCTTCTGGGAAGAATGAACTTCTTTTCATCATTCCGTGCTCCATGAGTAGCTCCTGGGATTTTCTTTATTTCAAACCAGGATGGCACGTACACTTTCATCACATAGTCTACTAGGAGTTTAATGCATTCTGTTGATTTGGCAGTCGACACGTACAGGTGCAGTATTCAGTTCGCTGCAGTGAGTCAGCTTGAATGAGACAGCCTTCCTGGACTTCTGTTTCCCAAATCTGGATGGCAGTGTCCCGAGCATACTGCCCTAGAAATATCGAAGAGGTACTTTTGGTCTGTACTGAGATCTTTTTTATCAATTTCAGGCAAAGCAACAGGAATAGAAACAAAATTTGTCACAGAAACGTTTCATACGTTTCCAGAAATTTTCCTATTGTTCCAGAAAACTGGTGTGGCCCAGATGTCTTTCCGTCAATCTTATGGAAAAGGTGGCGAAGAGGTAGTTCATTAGTATCCAATAACCATACAAACCAGTGCAATTTATGGACAACAAAGATTTCAAGCTGTCTAACTACGCCATTTTTCCTCCCATTGTTGACTTTCGGTGCATCCTACCCAACGGCAACAAGACCCTAAAGTGCAATCTCTTTCTGTGTAACAAAGTTGATGATGCTGCAGGTAATATCAGTACTAGAGCTTGAATGCGGAGTCACATGTCCTACGTGAACAGAACCAGGTTCTGGCAGCATAACAATATGCTCTTCCACAGATACAATAGTATATAAAGAGCTTCACTTCTTGCATAATAGTTGTGTCCGTTCTTCCATCGAAGTATATAGTGTACAAAGACTGTGCTACTTCTATCGAATTAAGTTGTGATCGTATCTTTCATTTTTTAATAAGGGGAATTACTTCTTTGTGACTTACCACAGGCAAGGAAGCTTTCTTCCAAATTCTTTCAACGTCCAAAGAAATAATTTTGATGATCTCTTTTACTAAAGGATCCGTTTTGTTCCCCTTATTCCACAGTATATCATTTTTTGTGATTAAGAAATGCTTCATTAAATCAGAATACGTTGGTGGTAACACTCTCTCTTTCAATAGTACTAGAATTCCGAAAACACTACAAAACATTTCACTTCTAGTTGTGGTCATATTTAAATTCAAAACTCCGTATTATTTTTTGTCAAATATAAATCAAAATTAATAAAACGTATTGCTTCAATCTTACAAATTAGAAACAAGTGGTTGAAACAAAGGCAATCGCAAAAACGAATCATTCCACACAATAAAAGAGACGTGCCTTGTTAGGTTATGATATAATAGTTAGATTAGAACACGTTCTCCCATCTAGTAGATTTTAGAGTATAATTTGCTTTTTTTTATGTACAAAAAGGCATTTCTGGATCTGATATCTGGCAGTAACGATTCAATAAAACAATTTATTAATGAGAAAGTAATTCATTAATATTATTTTATAAATTAATGAATTATTTAGTAAAATATTAAATTTAAAAAAATATTTTTTACATAAAAATCATTGAAAACTTGAAAAAAGCCAATATAAACATTCACTTGAGGTGTGGAACCTCAAGATGTCAATATTTTAAGCTGAAATTTGGAGACAATTGGTTTCAGCTAGTTTGGCACCATATAATGACTCAGGCAATGTAAATTTCGAAAAAAAGTTTTTTCGATCCACCCTATCGCTCATCAACATCTTTTACGGGTATATTACCAAGTTCAAGTGTGGCTTGGTTATCAGCTAGACCCAAAAGACTGGGGTTGGAAGTTGATCGACAATACATTAGAACCAGTTCAGACTTTACTCCCACCTGCGCCGGAAAAACAGCTAAACACAATTTTTTGCAACTGTAAAATGGGATGTAGTGCTAAATGTGGTTGCAAAAAGTTGGACTCTTTTGTTCTCTAGCATATAGAAATTGCCAAGGCTGGTCGTGGTATAATGTTGAATCACCAACAGTTGAGGATTCGTTTGATACTAACGAGGAAACCTGCGATGTATCACTATTGAGGCAA
>JAWZYV010020350.1:0-21731 GCA_038373885.1 Cheiracanthium punctorium
ACAGGATTTTGATAGTATCTCCTGGTCTCCTGATTTTGCATTAAAATATCGAGGTTTTCTGACATTTTGAAGCTTTAAAAATCGACATATTGATTTCCTCACCAGTTCTGAAATTTTACCGCTATCAGGGTATATTCATTCAATGTAACCAATATACCATGTATTTTGGTCCAATAATAAAGGGATTTGTGGTTATGTTGATTACTCATTTTTGTGAGGTATTCTTGGAAATTTGAAAATTCGAAGTCAAATCCTTTAATTGTAACATTTGTGAGTTCAAAGCCCCAAAATTTTGCTACTTTTTCTAAAAAAAATCAGAAATTTTGTAGATTTTTGAACATTAAAAAAAAAGCCTTTGTGACCCTAAAGAAACACTGAAGTTTTATTGATTTCACGGTAAAAGAATTCTTTTATTTCTGAGCTCTGCTGAAACTTCCTGAGCTCTGAAAAAATTCTATTTTTAAAACATCCTGACCGTATATTAAACTGAAATTTCAATCATAAACTGTTATTAAAAGCAAACTGTTCATTTTAAAAACCACAACAGGTCATATCAACTTATATTTATAAAATGATACATAGAATAGATGGTGAAATTTAATGGGTAAAAACATTTTGAATTGTGTTTTGTGACACAGATACGTAATTATGACTAAGATTGTGATACCACATAAATCTACTGGATTTTCTTCACAAAATTTTGGAAGGTAAGGTGTTAATTTTTTTTAATGTACTCAATTCCATATTTTACGGACCAAACCGCTATGTCAATTCGTTTAACCGATTTTTCGTGTTAAACGTTTTCGTGTTAAACGTATTTCACTGTATTTAAAATCAGGTCATTGATTTGTGCTAACCCTGCATGGCCAGCTGGCGATACCTCCTGAAAAAAGTCACTCCCTCTCCAAAGTTATGATAAAGAATAACAAATTTTCAGGACAGAAATTCATCTGACTTCTGCAGTTCCTTTCGTGAGACTGTCTTGAACACTTGAGAGGACCCCTTCCTCCGAGCAGAGCTAGCAAGAAAAATATTTTCGCTACTAAAATAAACCTGTGCGTTCATTTATGCCAAATGTGTACAGTTCCGAATCTCGCAACACTGCATACTAAAGTTTTTTTTTCCCTCTTCGGGATTTAAGAAGAAAAAATCCCGTTACATTAAACTGATTTTGAATTTCTCAGAATAATAAATGTATTTACATTCAAGGAATCAAAATATCGCCATTCACTGTAACTTATTGACTATTCACGAGATTAAAATCAATTAAATACTTCGTAAAAAATGACCTACATAAAAAAGTATGATTAAAAAGAGATCTTCACCATAACTAAAAATTCTTCTGGAACAATTCGGATTTACTGCTCATGGGGAATTCTTTGGCGATTTGTACATTTTCATAATCGATAGTCATTAAGGTTGCCGTTAAAACAGTTCTCCATGTCCTTAGGCATAACCTTTGGCAGATTTGTGTATTTAGCTCTTCGAAATATTTCATCTCACCGTATAACAGATATCCAGTGTATTATATGAGTATTATATCCAGTGTATTATGTAGAGATATCCAGTGTAGCATTATTCCCATTGTAAAATAGTAGGGTTTCCGAATTTTTCTCAAAATATAGAAAATATCGCCAACTCATTTCAGTTTTGAGAACATACTTTTTGACTCCGAACTTGGCGATAAACCTACAAATGTACCCAACCTTGGCGACTTTTGACGAAATACCACCACCGCTCTTACTGGCAACTCTTTTAACAAAGGTTTTAAACAGGCGGTTTTTACCAATTTTCGAATGATGGTATCATCAGAACGTGACCAAATTAATGTGAGACAATACTTGAGCTATTCTCTTTCAATAAAAAAGGGAATTTTGAAAATCAGTACATGTGGTAAAAAAACTATGGCTGAAGATATATAGTATATATAAACAGGGTGTCTCAAAAACGTTATAGCACGCTTTAGTTCTTTATCTATTAGAGACAAGTGTGTAGTGTAAGTTATAAAAAAAATGTTCAAGATAAAGTAAGTAAAACGGAAAATCATCACGATAGAAAAATATTTTTATACATACACAAAATTCTTTTTTCAACGATTTGTCTGAATATATTTTTAATCATCAAAATGCGTGCAAAAAGCGTGTGATACTTTTACGGACGCCTTAAAGAAAGTAAAGTCGAACAACGTAAGAAAATAATCTGGCAATTTATTCGTAAGAAAAACGTTGAAAATTACAAAAAAAGCAGATAAGATAATTACAAAATAAATCATTAAAATTGAATAATACAATAAAGTAAAATTCGGAGATTCCAACGTTTTAGCAGCAACCTAAATTGGAATCTTAAAAAATTTCACCATACAAATGCTCTTCCATTCCATCATTTAAGGCATTTACTTGATTATATTCTATAGTAATAATGGATCCAAAGTAGATCAAGCACTAATAACTGTCTTTTGAATTTTCCTTCTTGGGTCTCGCCTCAGCTCCTGTTGGATTTATTTCAGATCATTTCCGATTTCGATCATCTGTACACCTGTTTCAAAGACTTCGAAAACACGAAGAGGCTCCTAAAGAAAAGTACTGCACGACGTATTGGAGGCTGATTTCGAGGCTCGTGTACATGATGAAAAAAATAGAAAAGATTATATGCAAAACTTAAAAACAAGACTATACTTTCACTAAAATTTCAAATAAATAAAACCTTAAAGCGTGAATTTTCATAATTTCACGGTTTACAGCAAAAAACAAGTTGCTCCATTCTATTTGAAATAGATTTACATGTACTATGTTCCAGAATAAAAAAAAACAATCTTTGGTTTCGTAGTAAAACTATGTAGGTCCAATCATTACCTTTTGTATTACTCAAGAGATGGAACTGCCTGATTCGATGCTTTTTTATTGCTAACTACAAAATTCGCTGTTTCATAGCACTGAATTCCAACAACTCGCGCTTAACGTTAAACGTATTCTATGTATATTGCTGGTATTATTATCAGTATTATCATTATTATCGTCATTATTAATATTATTATTAAATATTAGTTAATGATGAGACGCGTTTTTACCTAAAAGTTAAGTCCACATAATTGTTTTTCAAAAAAATCCTTAAGCATGGTTTATTATTTTCACAATTTATTCAAGCTCTCACTTATAATTTTTCTATAAAAGTTTTGAGGAACTAAAAATTTAAATTTAAAAAGAAGCATTAATTGATAGTTATTTTCCCTCTTTCGTTTTAATTTTATCCAATTTTATTCCTGACTCCACAAAATACCCCAGCTGAGTGCGGGTCGTGTGCATGGCCGAGACCGATATTGACTTCCTGCGAGACGCTTCCTGGAAGTGGCCAGTCACAACCCACACGTCAGCAAATTTTGATATTGACTTTTAATAATTATTAAGAAATTTTGAATAGTGTGGTTTGACTAAAACGCGTTTTAAAGGTACAGACAACCGGGAATCCGTACCCCAGCGTGAGGCGAAACGTAGCCGAGACCGATATTGACTTCCTGCGAGACGCTTCCTGGAAGTGGCCGTTCATCACTCACACTTTGATTTCGAGGTAAATGTTCCGCAGTCCTCTGTCCCCATTTCGTTATAATTAAAGAATTCTTAACTATTTTTTAAATTTCTAAAGTGTTAAAAGTTCTTTTCTTTTTACACGTTTAATGCTCATATTAAATAAGATGCCCTTTTGTTCAAAATTCTAATTTTTGTTTAAAAATTATTTGTTTAAATCCATGAAATTCAAATTTGCATCTGACGTTAAACATATTTCATATGTATATTTCTAGTACTACGAAATGTTTCGATAACAGTTGAATTCATATTAATGTTTCTTCACAAAATTCTTTAAGCATGGTTTATTAATTTCGCAATTTATACATGTTCTCACTTCTGAATCTTCTCTAAGGTTTTGTGGAACTAAAATTTTAAATTTAAAAAGAAGCATTAATTGATAGTTACTTTCCCGCTTTCTTTTTAATTTTATTCCTGACTCCACTAAATGCCCCAGCTGAGTGCGGGTCGTGTGCATGGCCGAGACCGATATTGACTTCCTGCGAGACGCTTCCTGAAAGTGGCCAGTCACAACCCACACGTCAGCAAATTTCGATATTGACTTTTAATAATTATTAAGAAATTTTGAATAGTGTGGTTTGACTAAAACGCGTTTTAAAGGTACAGACAACCGGGAATCCGTACCCCAGCGTGAGGCGAAACGTAGCCGAGGCCGATATTGACTTCCTGCGAGACGCTTCCTGGAAGTGGCCGTTCATCACTCACACTTTGATTTCGAGGCAAATGTTCCGCAGTCCTCTGTTCCCATTTCGTTATAATTTAAGAAATCTTAACTAATTTTTAAATTTCTGAAGTGTTAAAAGTTTTTTCTTTTTACACGTTTAATGCTCATATTAAATAAGATGCCCTTTTGTTCAAAATTCTAATTTTTGTTTAAAAATTATTTGTTTAAATCCATGAAATTCAAATTTGGATCTGACGTTAAACATATTTCATATGTATATTTCTAGTACTACGAAATGTTTCGATAACAGTTGAATTCATATTAATGTTTCTTCACAAAATTCTTTAAGCATGGTTTATTAATTTCGCAATTTATACATGTTCTCACTTCTGAATCTTCTCTAAGGTTTTGTGGAACTAAAATTTTAAATTTAAAAAGAAGCATTAATTGATAGTTACTTTCCCGCTTTCTTTTTAATTTTATTCCTGACTCCACTAAATGCCCAGCTGAGTGCGGGTCGTGTGCATGGCCGAGACCGATATTGACTTCCTGCGAGGCGCTTCCTGGAAGTGGCCAGTCACAACCCACACGTCAGCAAATTTCGATATTGACTTTTAATAATTATTAAGAAATTTTGAATAGTGTGGTTTGACTAAAACGCGTTTTAAAGGTACAGACAACCGGGAATCCGTACCCCAGCGTGAGGCGAAACGTAGCCGAGACCGATATTGACTTCCTGCGAGACGCTTCCTGGAAGTGGCCGTTCATCACTCACACTTTGATTTCGAGGCAAATGCTCCGCAGTCCTCTGTTCCCATTTCGTTATAATTTAAGAAATCTTAACTAATTTTTAAATCTCTAAAGTTTAAAAGTTTTTTCTTTTTACACGTCTAATGCTTATATTAAATAAGATGCCCAGTAGGGTAATTTTTTGTTTAAAATTCTAATTTTTTATTTAAAAATTATTTGTTTAAATTCATGAAATTCAAACTCGCGTCAGACGTTAAACATGTTTCATGTGTATATTGCTACTACTACGAAGGGTTTCGATAAGAGTTGAATTTATATTAATTTTTCTTCAGAAAATTGTTAAGCATGGTTTATTGATTTCACAATTTATTCATGTTCTCACTTTTGAATTTTCTATAAGGTTTTGTGGAACTAAAATTTTAAATTTAAAAAGAAGCATTAAGTGATAGTTATGTTCCAGCTTTCATTTTAGTTTTAATTAATTTTATTCCTGACTCCACAAAAATAACTCAGCAGAGTGGAGCTGAATTAGTAAAATGTACTGTGTGGTTTTTGAGATTTAAAGAAGGTGTGAAATGCTTTAGAAAACTTTTATGCTTAAGAAACTTTGTATTTCTTAAATTCTTGTTTTCTATTTAACTATTTTAATGTTATCGTGAAATTAAATCTAAATAGATATTAAAAAATATTATAATTCCAAAGTTGTTTTTTGTAATGGTTTTAAATTCAATTATTCGCGGCTGACTTCAAACATACCCTTTTACAGTATTGACTATATTTTCTAGTATTACATAACAAATGTTTGTATTATCAATTCTTTTTTCGAATATTTTTATGTTAATTTTCTTTTAAAAAATTTCTTTGTGCTTGTTTTATATATTTAAGAATTTATGCATATTTTGGATGTGGCATTTCTTTTAATATTTAATGTAGTAAGAATGTTCTTTTAATATATTGTTCTATTAATGTGGTAAGAAAATTAAAATGGTTGATGTATAAAATAAACTGACTTGATATTTTATTTCCTATATAATTTTAAACACTTTTTTTTTGTGTGTGTCAGGTCCGCTAAAGTCCCAGCTGTGAGAAAACTGAATTTTAAATATTTTTATATTTGTTTGGTTTTGCTCACTTTCCATGCTAACATTAATTAATATTTATGCATGAAAGTTTTTGTAGAATATTATATTTATTATATTACAAAGATGCTTTACATTTTTTTCGAATTTTAAAATTTTAACCAATTAAATCTGGAAATTATTTTTTGTTAAGATTACCTAAATTGACTCTGTTAACAAATTAGTTACTTCTATTGATAAAAAGCACGGTTTTTGAAGCTTGTTTTTAATTTTTTTAACTTATTTACTTAATAAGTAAGCGCATGTATGTAAGTACACCACTTATTTTCCCCAAGATCAAAATGCGGTTTAATGAATTTAGTTTGATTTCGTCTTCGTTTTATTATTTTTGTTCGCTTTTTTAATTTTTGTTTAAATGAGAATTTAACTGTTGGAATTGACACTTAAGGAATATTTTCATTCTATTGCTTATCATTATAGAAGTGTCCATACTGTAATCTGATGAATAATTTCAACTTGATAACAGCATAGTTTTTTAATAGAAATTTTGAGCTAATTCTCAAAGTTTTTTTATCGCATTTGTAGTAACTTTCAAAGTATGATTTAGTAATTCAAACCTTTATAAGATATCGAATATCCAAATAATATAATCTTGCATGAATATGAGGCATCTTTCTAAGGTATTTTAAAATTGTCTGAAATAAAATAAAGTAATAAATATTCTTTTTAAATGTATGTACTTATTTTCTATCATTTCTCACTACCGTGTAATTCATTAAATTATTATTAGAAGCTAATGAAATTGTATAATTTTATTTTATTTATTTTTTAATTAATTTATTTGTTTTTGCATGCTGTGTTTTAGTATGAGATGAAAAGTTTATGTTACTTTTAATAATTTTTTAAACTCTAATACTTTTAATATGTATATTACCCTTTAGTATCAGGTTGTAACGAAAGTTTTCCGCCAAATCTGCTTGAAAAACTAACTTCTAACTCCTTAGATAACTCTTTTTGATCTTTCGGAACCAAACCTGCACAGTGTCACGTGATGCAACAATAGTATTTAAAGCTGTACTCATTATTCGTTGATATTCTGTAGCTGACTTTTTGCAACACAACTGGAAGTAAATGATGGTTCCAATCCTCTAGAGTGATAGTTTCATTTGACACACCTTGTACTTAATGATAACTATATTTTTTTACAGGTTTCATAACGCAGTGTTATAAAGTAAGTCTCTTTCTTTCAAATGCCAAAAATCATTTGACAAAATATGAGCAAATTCGCCAATGCGAACTGTTGTCTGACCATGTTTACGGTGGCGGGAAACTTTCGTTACAACCTAATATTAAGCATACTCTATAAAATTACAAAAACATTAATTGAACTAAAACAAAACCTTTCTCGTCTCACCGCACATCAAAAGTGAGCTGAAGCCATGACTTGAACTCGGATATTAGTTTGTGTTCTCTGAAATCACTCCGAGTATATTTTATCGTATACCGTCAGCTACTTAAACTGCTGTCGAAAACTTCACTCCTAAAAAGGATCATACATTGTTATGATACACTTTAATGTAAGATGTTTAAAAAATGTTCAAGATTCTTTTTAAATTCATTTGTTAATTCATTTGATCATTTTAAGCAAACTTGAAAATCCTTGAAAAGCGTTGAATAAGTTTTTTGTTATGGGAAGTCTACTCGAGGGGCATGTGTCTACGGAGGATATGAGGTCTTTCCAAGGGGTTCTAACGTGTACTTACGTCAAATTTGGAGAAAACCGACCAAAACTCCAGATAGGAGCTTTGACTGGTATTGTCACTCAACGAATGGGATCAGTGCTTCAAATTCGGAAATAAAATTGATAAGAAAATGCAGTGTAAGATAAATACATATCTAAATAAAAGTTAATTACTGCAGGTAATCTTAGATAACGCAAAGTAAATAAAATTAAATTGTTTTAAAAAATTTGATCTGGATAACTACATTTTACACTTTTAATATTTGGAGCATTGGACCTCGCTTTAACAGTCGCTAAGTATTCCAGTGACTAAGCACAACATTAGTACGTAGCTGAAGGGTGAATGTACAAGGTTCTGGAGTACCGCGCGGCCGTCTATCTAACGGTATGAAGTTAGAGGCAGTTTTCTCTATATGTATTGTGAAAACGAGTTACAAGCATTTTAAAATTTCTCCGCCCAAGGCATTTCTCCCTTTGACAGATAGTCGCACTGTGCATTGTTTTTACAATACAACAATTTACCTTAAACACGATATTCAAACACGTCCCTTTTTGGACGACAGCTGGCTGTGCGAGCTGTCGTCAAAAAAGGGTCTCTAGATCTGTGGCACGCGATGAATGTTTCGATTGTCCGCCATCTTTCTGGTAGTTAAGTCGAGCGATGGCAACGGCAGCCCTTTTTTCAGCACTGGGCAATCTATCCAGCGGTTATTGCATTCTTCCATTTTTCAGCAGATGTCAGTGCTGTTAAAAATAATCGTGACCAATTTTTTTACGGGAAATGACGTGCTAAAGAGTGAAGGATTCTTGTGCAGTCTATGTCACTACTATTTTTATAGAAATCAAATCTATTCTTCGTGACTGGCAACAGTCAAAACGTCAGAGTTTGATGTCCTCACGGCGAGGACACCGCGCGTTAAAGGGTTAAAAAAGTGTCTAGTATCGGTGAATTCCTCGTGCCTAAGGTTGAATAAGAACTCATTTATAAGACTATTCAAAGTAAATTAATCCTTGGTTAATACCATTTTTCCAAAAACTGGCATTTTCCCACATGCTTTTTGGGTAATACTCTGAAGCTCCTTGTGTCAGAGAATGTGTGTTTTTATTTTTAAATCTTAATATTCCAATAATTTATTTGCTACTAAATAATATCGAATGTACTGAAATTAGAGATGAGTTCGGGCTCATTTTTTGGAGCCCGAGCCCGCCCGAGCCCGAAGACTTTTAATCCGAGCCCGAGCAATATTATTTAAGTCGGAGCCCGAGCCCGCCCGAGCCCGAAATTTCAGCTAAAGATAAATAAAATTCAAAGTAATTCTTTGATAGAATACAATAAATTTTGCCGTTTGCGCAAATTAAAAACAAATATATAGTTGCAAATTTTTTATGCACTTTCTAATTCTTTATATCTATGTTTATGAAATAATGTCGGATCTCATGACTAACTAAGCAATATAAGCCGCCGTTCTGAAATACCCAAAGACCTTCACGCGCCTTCTAGGCACCCGTGCCGCTATTTTTTTTTTATAAGTACTTTTATTTTCCATATGAATCACTTTTTAAAAATCTGTTTTCACGGAGTATGTTCAATAAACTAGAAATTTTTCACGAGCCCGAGCCCACCCGAGCCCGAACGCAATTGTGAATTACAGAGCCCGAGCCCGGTTCGGGCTCGGGCTTTCGGGCTCGGGCTGAGCCCGTCTCATCTCTAACTGAAATGTATTATTTTATTTGCCATTCAACTAAGTTCCTCAAATCAAATTATTTCCTCTAAAAAATTGTTCCCTTCAAACTTTTTCACTTTTAGATGTAAAAAACATATCTCTTTATTTTTCCTAGATTTGTTTCGCGTATAGTGAATTTCCATTGCTTAGCTGCTTAAGGTGATAATATTGATGTGTTCATCGTTTACTGTTTTTAGTTGGATAACATCTACGAAAATGTTTCAGCTGCTCATGTATTACCGTTGTAAGATTAATTTATTTATTTTCTTTGGGAATAAATCACATCATCACTAAGGTTAGCATATTTAAAAAGATAACTAAGTAAGCAAACCGCGTAAAATGCATGTTCTAATCTAGTGCACAGTTCTCATATTCACTTGCAAGCTAACTTCACGAAATCTTTTTTTTAAATGATATGAGTTATGTATTGTTACAAAATGTAGTTTGGAGAACAATGGGATCAAAAACGACGAACAATAAAATTGGTTCTTCCATTGTTGATTATTTTCTTCTATTGTTTACAACGAGAATTGTGATGCACAACAAATAGAAATATCTTTAAAATATGGATTTCAAAAGCATGCTTTTTTACACAAACCTTTTTACATTCCACAACACCGATGAAATAAATACTATGAATACAAACCATGGACGTACCCAGAGAGGGGACTAAGGGATTTTCAAACGTTTTTTGTAAATTTACTGATGCATGGAGACATTTAATGGAATTCAGTTTAATTTGCTGCCCGGTGCAGAAATTCCGAAGGGGGGGGGGGGGGTAAAAACTTAAAACCAAGCTATGACTATCCCCTCATTTCTTCCACTTGAATATTCCAGTGAATTTCAATGAAAGAACTACTAATGGAATGAATGGAAAACATTTTTTCAAATACGACATTTTGTGAAGAATATACTCTAAGAAAAGATGTTCAAATTAAAAAATACTCCCCTTCTTGACTACCAATACTTAACCCATTTATGCCTAGCGTCCCTTTTTTGGGACGGCATTATCGCTATCATTCGAAAACGTTATTTATTTTTCCTAGCCTTTATTCGCGAGTATTGAACCTCAATTCCACAAAATATTTTAATATGGCAAGTAGGATGTTGACATTTCAATTTTTATACATAACGATTTTAAATGAAATCATTCCTTGTTCAAAAAGTTGACATCAGAAATTTATCAATTACATCTGGTGTTAGCAAAAATCGAAGAATGTCGCAAAAATATCCAGGCACGAATGGGTTATATTCAATCTAGTTTAGGGAGCTTATCTGCTCCCTGAATTAGATTGAAAGCCCTACCTATCCTGTTATCTTTTTTGCGGCCCTGATTGAAATAAACATAATTTTCGTACACCGCACTAACAGCTACTCATAACTAGTTTAACTGACAGAAGAGAATGCGGTATTTACACTACTGGAAAAAAGTATTGCAAGTTCCAGAAATCTAACCCTTTCCAAGATTAAGCCCCCTCTCCCCCGTCGAAATTAAAAATCAATATAATTGATATTTTTAATGTCAACATGTTAATTACTTCTAAGACAGGAAAGCATTAAGTTAAAGAAGAAAAATAATTATTTAATTTATTGAAAAAATATATAGGTTTTTATAGAAATCACAATCCATTTTGGCTAGCCGGAATAAAATTAAATAAAGAATTAATTTCAAGGTTATCTGAAAAAAAGAGGATAATAAATAAATGTAATTGAACTAACGATCATTTATTATGTTGCTGAGCAGCCTTGACTTTGATCACAACAGCCACTCTTTTAGATATGGAATCCACTATGTTTTACAACACTTCCATCGGTGTTTCATGGTGCCAAGTTAAATTATTGGTTCCAGAAGCTCTCATTTTTGTTTTTTGGTGATTTTCAGATGTATTCTTTCCAATTATACTAACATAAGTTCTCAAAAATATTAAATATGGTAAATTTCCTTTTCATTTTTTCAGGGCTTATTCTTGAAACGATGGTTAGATTTCTCAAACTTGCAAAACTTTTGACCAGTAGTGTAAGTGCGAAAAAACTAATAAAAATTCAAGTTCAATTATTAGTTTTATGTAATATCTGCACACACTGTATGTATTTTATATGTGTGTTTCTGCTTATTTTATTTTATATATACTTTTTAAGATAAATATTTTCTAAAATATACTGTTTTCAATTTATTTCTATACGAAAATCATTTTATAAAACACTTTTTACAAATCACTAGAACGCGAATTATTTATTTATTTTATATTACAATATTTCACTGACAAAATAACTAAATCGGTCATTTTAAAGTATGCGATCAGTTACAAAATATTTTATTCAGTAACTACAGAGGTTTGAAAATGCAGCATTATTGAATTTGCTCATCAGAACTTGTATAAATGCAAAAACACTATTAAAAATTATTTCTTCAAATCACGGAAATTTATTGGCAGCAGAGCTGACGAAATACTTCCGTTATTTAGCGAAAATCCGTGATTTTTATTTTATTTTTTAATCACTAGGGTGCGATTTTGTTCAGTCTGTTTTGTCTACGCCACTTTGTAGACATGATTCGTAGACAGATTTTTTAGACACGAATTTTCACGTTGAAGATCCCTTCAAATGTGTTTGCCAGATAACGCAGAGGTTGGAGACGAGAGAGAGTAAAATCTTGAAAGTAGCAGGCGGTTAACAAATTTTGATAACTGTTCGCCAAGTTTGCTGCAAAAAAATAACTACAAAACCGAACCAAGCTTCGCAATATCTTCCGAATTTGGCTAAAATCCAGGAAAGTATAGTTAAAATATGACTGGCGAAGATTGTAAAATTGTGTTAGTAGGCAATTTTAATATAAGTTTCAATTCCAAATATATGTTTTATGGAACAAGAAAGACAAACATGGTACACTCATGGATTATGATGCACATTCCAAACAGTATTTAAAATGGTGAAGTATAGTTGGAATATGCTTGGCGAAAACAGTTTCAGTAGGTGATTTTAAGATAGATTTCGATCCAAAGATGAGTTATATGGAAGAAGAAAGAGTTAATTCCTATTTTAACGCTTCCCCTCTCGCCAACCCAAAAAATCACCGCACTTTGGCGAGCTTTGCAGTCATGGATCTCTAGGAGTTATGCACAAGTTTCTATGCTCCCCAAAAATCTAGATGAAAACTAAACTGAACAAATTAACAATAAAGACACAAGTTAAGAAATTTGAAGACACTTAAAACTACTTTCATAGGCAACCCAAAATAAATAAATAAGTAATGTAATGCTGTACTTGCATGTTGTTCCGAATCGCAATTTTAATTCTAAATTAAGGTTGCCACATAAATAAAAAATCGTCATGGTTACTGCATATGTTTAACTATTGCTAACTTGGCGGGAGTCGCGGCGTTAAAGTAGAAATCATCCCGAGAAAGTCAAAAACGGCACAGTGTTTCAGATTTTATTACTTTGTTTTTCTTCCTTCTCTTGTCAGCTGAAGGGACTTCTTTAGATTCAATTCAAAGTACTCGTTGAAAATTGAGGGAAAATATTAACATAGTTATAAAAACGAGAGTCTTTCTGAGAGTAAAGATCAAATTATTTTACAACCGATGGAATTTAGAAGAATAAGAAAATTTCTTCTTTCATCTCAAACGATATGTGAAGCACATAAAAAACTGAGTTTCTATAATAATAATTTTTTTAAAAATATCGAGTTTCACCAAACAAACCTCATATGACGCCCTTACTTTTACAGATCGCGACTTTTTGCAAAGAAAGCATGCTAAGCATAATGAATTTAAGATGTCTATAAGGGCGTTTAAACTAAACTGAACATTATCGCATCCGACAACGTGGGGCCAGGGTCTGCGCTGACCATGGGCTCAACCAGGTCAGGCTGGCCACCTGGGTTGCGGAAGCTATTGCCTTCGCCACGGTGGTCAGCTTGGCGCAAACGGCCCCAGTTTTTAGTCCCCAAGCAAGCTCACTTCTCACTTTATCCACCCACTGAGGAATGAAAGGCTGAATGAACCTTGCCCAGCTCAAGATTCGAACCCCGTGTGGCACGGAGCACAATGAACTGCTCGCTACACCACAGGCTTCATAAGGGTGCCTAGACTAAAATATTTTTGAAGCATTTCTTTCCTAGGGTAAAAGGCTCCTTAGTTAAATTCTTTTCAAAGCCTCCTATGGGCACAACAAGCCTCTGTCCTATCATTCACCCAAGGCGTGAACGTAATTAGTCGTCATCTTCGTCACTACAGAGTTTATGCCTATAAGACAGTTCAAGGCCTCAATTCACCCGTTTCGAGGCCTGTTCCTATTTCCTTTTGGCACTTACCCAGGCTATGGTTTAAGGTAGAGAAAAAATTCCTTTAGTAATAAAGCGGAAGTACTGAGAAAAAAATATTAGTAAAATGCTAAAATGGCTGTTTTTTCCTAAAAGTTAATGATAACTGTACATTTTTAACCATCTTTAAAATATATTATTGAAAACAAGTACCGTAACAAATACAAGTTCAAAACAAATTATCATTGTAATTTTCAAAATACAGTAAAGCAATGTTTATACGTTTATCCTTTATGTGACTTTTACATTCATACATAGTTTTTGTGAAGTCCCGATTCATCTCGATGCTGACATGCTTCGTTTATAAGACTCAAAACTTAAGTTATACGCCGTTTTTCACTTCCATAAACTTTGAAAATTTTCTGTCTGAGTCATTGTTTTTCTACTTATTGAGAAAGTTTTCCTAGACAGAGCGTCTAATAACGTAAAGAGGGATGTACCTCTAACCTCGTTCCTTTAAACACGAGCAACCGATTATATTGAAAAACTTTGTCAGAAGGAGAGTGTAAAAACATTTTATGCACTTCATTCAATCCGCAATACTGTAATTAATAATTAAAAAGAATCAGAGGACTATGAAACATTTTTTTAAAATTCATTGTATGTAACATGAATCGCATCATAATTTGTATGCAATGTGTGTTATAGGTTGTAACGAAAGTTTTCCGCCACTGCAAGTATTGCCTGCACAAGCAGTTTGCGTTGGTGTCTTTGCCAATATTTTGCCAAACGATTTTTGTTATTTGAAAGAAAAAGACTTGTTTTAGAGCACTGTGTTGTGAAATCTGTAAAACAATATCGTTATGATTAAGGTGTCTGAAATGGAACTATCACGCTACCAGATTGAACCATCATTTACTCTCAGTTCTGTTGCAAAAAGTCAGCTACAGAATGACAGCGAATCATGTGTACAGCTTAAGGTACTACTGTTGTATCATATGACACTGTGAAGATTTGGTACCGAGAGTTCAAAAACGAGGACTAGGACATTATAGAAGCAGAGCGCTCTGGCCGGCCTACTCATGTTGATGAGGCCCGTCTACGAGAATTTGTGGAAGAAGATAAAATATTCATCCACTCACCACTAAAGGAGTTAGACTTTAGTGCCATGTCCATTAGTCGCTCTAAGCCTCGCATAAACTTGACATATAAGGTCAATAGCTGGGTAACGCGTGAGCTTACTCAAGCAAATCTGGCGGAAAACTTTCGTTACAATCTGATATTAATATTAAAGATATGCAGCATTTAAAAAATGGCAAAATGAAGGTATGACTTGTTTCACTTTCATGATAAGTGTTTTATTTTTTTGAATTTATTTATTGTTTTCATTGTACTAGTTCCTGAAATAAACTTAAAATTATTATATTTACATAAATTTACATTAGTAGCGTTCAGCTTGTTAAGTAATGTAAGTTGCTTATTAATGTTTCAGTTATACGTCTTTTTGTTTATACGTCGTTTTAGCTCGCTCCCTTTAATGACGTATAAACGGTGCCGGGCCATTCAAGAAACATTAAATTATTTCCCTTTCATTTACTGTAGTGTATTTCACTCAGGTTTCGACTTTGTCGGGTTTGCTCTAATGTATACCTTTGCAACAGAAGAAATCTACTATTTTAAATTAGTTTATTGCTTGTTAAAAGATTATGAATTAAAATTGCAGTCATTTAAATCCCCGTTGCCTTTCCCGACTTCCTATCTGTGTGGAGCGGCCTTTTCTCCAGTGCAGCAAAAACAAAACAACGAAATAAACTGGACACAGGGGCGTAGCCAGGGGGGGGGATATCGGGATATATCTCCCCCGAAATTTTTGGATTAGTAATAAAATTCCGTCTATATTCACATATAAGTTCATATCCCCCCCCCCCCGAAAAAATTTCCAGGCGCATATCCCCCCCCCGAAAAAATTTCCAGGCGCATATCCCCCCCCCGAAAAAATTTCCTGGCTACGCGCCTGGCTGGACATGAGCAACACACTTAGGGTGTCTCTGTCTTTAGTACCCCCAGACGGAACCGATTCGTTGCAAAGAAGCAATCTCACGGTTCTCGTTGATTCTCCGTTCCAGTCACTTAAAATGTTAAGTCACTTTTTATTCATTTTTCAATGTAACTGTATTTCATTTTGAAGGCATGTTTACATAGAATTAAATTAAAATTATTCAATGAAAACAATCAAAGCGCCGCCTCTTCAGCGGGCCGCGATAAAATTATCAAACGTTGGCCGGTCCGCAGAGATAAAAAAGGTTTGGGAGCACTGCTTTGGTTCAGAACTCAGAGGTTGTTAAAACTGGCCCATTTCTAAAACGCTTCATCAAAACCAATTTTCCTCTGTCTCGTCCTTTAGTTTATTCATAATGAGGGAATAGTTAACCCTTTAACGCTCGGAGGACACAAAACTCTGACGTTTGGACTGTCGTCAGTCACGAAGAATAAATTGGATCTCTATAAAAAATACTTGAGGGTGACATAAATACACGATAATCCTTTACTTTTTAGCACATCATTTCCCGTAAAAATTGTCGATTCTTTGTAAAATTGTCAGGATTATTTTTAACAGCGCCGGCATCTGCTGAAAACGAGAATACGACGGAAATGCATTGATATAGAAGCACAACTGGATAGACTGACTAATGCTGAAAAAATGGCGGTCGTTGACATCGCTCGATTGAACTACCAGCAATATGGCAGTCGATCGAATCGTTCACCCGTGCCACAGACCTAGAGACCCTTTTTGACATAGCTGGCTGTGCGAGCACAACCAGACTATTTACTTCATCCCTTGGTATTAAAGTTTCCTCTACTTATATTCATTTAATGGGAAAGTAATTCATTTATCACAAAAGTCCATTTGTTTTCTTATTACTAACTGATATTTTATTTTAATTTAATGTCTACTAGTCCAGTCTAATATTTATATAATTTTATTTATTATTATAATTTTGCTTTTCAAATCAACATTTTGAAAAGAGTTAGTAACTGAAAAATCAAATTGAAATAAACAACAAAATAACTAACTAAAAATCATGAACTAATATAACAATAAATAAAAATCTGGAGTGACTCCACTCGACTTTCCGAACACTTATGATTATGATCATTACCAAGCACTTAAATATATTTTAATCGATGAATAATTCAGCAAAAATTCTTAGTTTTTTTCAATTTGAGCTCAATCAAATGTACCGTTTAAACGCTAGCGCACTTTCAAGAATTTCCCCCTATAGGCCATAATGTAAAAGAAATCTTTGTCGTATCCCCATGGAAAAACTGTAAGTCCTATATACACCAAAATCAATACAGGTCTTGCGACGGTGGTTTATAACATATATACCCAATTTGAGATCAATCGAATGCCCGGTTTAGGAGCTATCGTGTTCATTCACATACACACACACATGCATACATACATACATCTCGTAAAAAATAGCATAAATGAATTCAGAAAACCTCAAAACGTGTCAGTACAACAAAATCTCGAAGTCGAATTTTTTCATGAATACAATTAATTCTTTCCTTGCATGGTACATGTTCGGAAGGTAAAAATGAATGTGCAAATAAATAAATTAATTAATTATTCACTTTTCTGATAAATGAATCTATCATTCTGATAAATGAATCTATCAATTAAATCATAAGGCCATAATCATAAAGGTTAATCATTTTTAAGCAATCGTTAAAATCAAAATTGCGCAAAAATACTTAAAATTTCAATCTTTAATCGCTGATATATCATACTTTCATGAAATTTTATTTTTCCGATAATGGAATCCGTTGTTGTTGTTGTTGCTTATGCCCTCTGGCAACCGCGTTGCGGTGACAGATCCCCCTATATAGGCAGGCGATGGGCCGAAGGAGCGGCTTCCATTTCAATGAGCCCCAGTGGGAGGAAGTCCGTCTTAGCTCGGGGTCCCGTAATTTTGAACCAATCCAGAGGAGGGACCAACCCCCTGAAATCGGCACCCCCAGAGGTATCGTTTAACAACTTGGAGGACTTTGAAGCCACGACGGATTTTACGTGCACCAGCTCCCATTAGCGTACACGGTTCCACAGCGGACGGGCCGAGAGGGGGAACTCCCTCCCAAGCACTGGCCAAGCCTGATGCTTTTTCACTTGCCGTGTTCTTATGGGAACGGAGTTTAGCGCCCAGACCACTGCGGGACATGGAATCCGTCGGAAATATCAATGTGTCGAGCATTTGACTACATTGCCAAGACAGACCAGACCCTATGCGAAAGCTGAGCCAAAACTAGTGAAAAAACACTTACTATTAGTAATATTTCGGTGTTGAACTATATAACATATTCGAGGGTGCAATCGAGGGTGCAACGAGGGGGGTAAAACAATTATTTATAAGTAGACGATCCTGATAGAGTTTTAGATATTGATTTCAATAGAAATAGTCAAAGAATATCGTCAAATACCATTTTTTCACAAATTAAAATATGGATCTTTCGAACATTTTATCTCAAAAATCACCAAAATAGGGTCTGTACTGAAGCTGAGACACATATGATAAAAAGCGCTTACTCTCACTAAAGTTACTTAGTAACACTTACTGCTTATTTTCTTGGGTGGCAAATCCTCCTTTTTTTTTTTTATCATCCGCATTTTAATATTAAAACGTATATTTTAAGCTACAGGAAAGCACTCATATCCACCTTCAAACAAATATCAGGAAATCTTTTCTGAAAGAGACATTGTCCTTTTTTGTATTGTTACAGAACGCTATTTGAATAAAAACGAGAACAAGAATGATCACTTCAACAATGAGAAAAACTGTTGTTGTTCATTATTTTTGCACTCTGAAGTGTAGATTTTCATTGTTTTACTGAGAGCACGAAGTTTCGGTTTTAAATTTCCGTGCAACAATAAAATAAACAAATGTATGCAAATAATCTCAATTTGTGTGTCCCGCAGTGGCCTAGTCGTTAAATTCCGTTCCCATAAGAAAAAGAAAACTGAAACAGCACCGGCTTGGCCAGTGCTTGGGAATGTGAAATTCTCTCTCGGCTGGACTGCTGTGAGACCGTGTACGCTAATGCGAGCTAGCGCACGTAAAATTTGTCCGTGCCGGTGCCTGAAATGTCCTCCGTGTTCAAACGTACCTCTGGGGCTGCCAATTTCGGGTGCTAGATCTCTCATCCGGAATGGGTGGAAAATTAGGAGCCCAGGGGGCAACGTTGGTCTGCTTAACGCCCCCCCATAATTAAAATGATGTTACACGTTTAAGAATAGCCTATTTTTTCTTGCTAAAATGATGAAGTGGGACATTTGCAACTCGAGGTATCACGTGACTTAAAGTTTTCGGTTTATTTCAACAACTTTCCCCAATTTTTCCTCTTAAGGACATGAGGCTCATTTCTCGTGGGTTTTGAAAATAGCCATGCAACTCCAAAGGGTTTAGCAGATAGCTATCTCTAGAAGTGGACAAAGTTAAAACAAAACATAACTTCGCTAATGGTTAGATGCGGGTGCTATGAAATTACGAAGAAACATGCCCTGTTGTTTCGCAAAGTGAGGTTCTTAGTGGACCCTATGCCAAGGGAGGATGCATAGGGCAGGGGACTTTTTAAGGAATTCTAACGTGAATTCACGTTGCATCTGGAGAAAACCGCCCAGCCGAAAACTCTAGGCAGGCTAAAACGCTGGTCTTTCATACTTCAGCCATCTACAGCGTTCAGTGTCTTAACCAAAGGTAACCACAGTAATTTGGTAATAATATCTGTTTTACTAATAATAATAACAGTAAAACATTTGGGAATCCCTGATTAAGGTAAACTAAATAGACAAAGACATATACCTACTTAGATATTTCTATTAAGAAAACAGCAATTCTTTACTTTTCTGGAATACTAGCGTTGTTATGAAGGTATGGATATGTTTTATTTTACAAAGCTACAATCTACACTTCCTTGTGCATGCTAACTAAATATTTATCAGATATCAGCAACCTTTTCAATTCTGCATTCCGACATTATTATCAAGGACCAGGTGTTACATTGTATATTGTATTCTTAATTATCCATATCATTAAAAAAATAGATCAAAAATGTCAGGACACAGTCATAACTGTACATTGCATCGCAATCCAATAATTACAAGTCGAAACCTTGATTTGACAAATGACCAAAGATTTATACTGGAGAATTGAATGATTGAGAATTTTGATAGCACATAACTTTACACCGATATGAGAAAAGAGAAAACGTTTAACTCTTTATATCTCAACAATTTAAATTTTTAAAAATTTTGAATGAAATGTGCAGAAACAGACTATAAACATGCTGAAAGTTTTTATTTCCAGTTTGTAATTCATGTAAAATTTACTAACCAAAATTCTTTCGTTGTAGAGATCAATTAAACGGTTATTTTTATTTTTGTACTAGCTGAAGTACCCGTCCTTGATGGGTTAGTGAATGAAAATTTCCAAAAAGCAAGAACTTTCGTCAGCATTGTAGGAGTACACAGAATGGATGTAGTATGTTGCCAAAGTAAAGAAAGCGAAGTTATAATTTTCATGTATTGTTAAAATATTACAGGTTAGAGTGTAACTAAGTAATATCATTTCATTCGCTTTAGTCGTAATTATGTGATGCGCGAACGAATATTTCCGCATATTGAAATAATTTTCGCAAAACCTCAAAATCTAATCAATATTTTTGAAAAATTGGAAGCCTAGAATTTAAGTTGAGTGACAATCTATCATGTCACCCAATTTCGTTTCATTCCCTGCAGTCTTTATTTCGTGATGCTGGAACAAATTTTCAGCATTTTAAAACGATTTTCGAAAAATCTCAAAATGTAAGCAAAATATTTTTAAAATTCAACGCCTATAAATTAAGATTAGCAACTACCTATCATATCACTCAATTTCGTATCATTCGTATGAGTCGTTATTACGTGATGTTTGAAGAAATATAAACGTATTTTGAGAGAATTTTCACAAAATCTCAAAATCTAATAAAAATGTTTAAAAATTGGACCCCTATAGTTTATGTTGAGCAACCATCTATCGTGTCACCAAATTTCATATCATTCGCTTTAGTCGTTATTACGTAATACGGGAACAAAGATTCACTCAGTTTTAAACGATTTTCACAAAATCTCTAAATCTGATGGATTTTTTTTAATTAGATGCTTATAGTTTAAGTTGAGTGACCACCTATCATGACACCCAATTTCATATCATTCGCTTCAGTCGTTTTTACGTGATGCTTGAACACAAATTTACGCAGTTTGAAAGGATTTTCGCAAAATCTCAAAATCCAATCAAGATTTTTTTAAAATTGGACGCCTATGTTTTAAGTGGAGTGACCACCTATCATGACACCCAATTTCATATCATTCGCTTCAGTCGTTTTTGCGTGATGCTTGAACACAAATTTACGCAGTTTGAAACGATTTTCGCAAAATCTGAAAATCTAATCAAGATTTTTTTTAAATTCGGCGCCTATGTTTTAAGTTGAGTGACCACCTATCATGACACCAAATTTCATATCATTCGCTTCAGTCGTTTTTACGTGATGCTTAAACAAAAAAAGCGTCACGGACAGAATGACAGAATGACAGAACGACAGAATGACAGAATGACAGACAGACAAACTTTTTTTTGAGGGTCGCATCGGATTCCCAGATGCTTGAAACGTATAGAAATCGCAAAATTTTTGAATTCCAAGAAATGTACAGACAAAAGTCTAATTTTATTTATATAGATTACTTGAAAATACATCTGTAATATACCAAAGTGTTACTGAAGGGTTTGTGTACAGGTTAAGGTGAGAACGTTTTAAAAAATCACAACATTCTTGTAAGGTTTTTAAAAAATCATTTTATCCTCACGTGTTATCCTAGGAAAAAACTGACATTCA
>JAWZYV010020351.1:0-20251 GCA_038373885.1 Cheiracanthium punctorium
AATTTTTTTTTTTAAAAGTATTTGTTGAAAGTAAAGACTAATATTTTTTTTTCTTTTGAAAGTGACCAGTATTCTGTTAGTGAAAGCCGAGGACGCCATTTTTTTTTAAATTTTTAGCTTTAGCTGACTAGTATAGTATAAAACAAATATATTTTTTCAGTTAATTGATTAAATAGCATATAAATATTCTTAACTATAAGAAACTTGTGTGTCTGTGCGGTTTTTCCCCCCGGTTTTGTTTCTTGCCAGTTTTATAGCCAATTTCGCTATGAACGGTAATTAATTTCATTGGATAATTTGAAATTTAGTCATTTTAAAATTTGAATTTTAATCTTTTTAGATAAAAAATAAATTTAAATTAAATCAATTATCTCGAATAAAATACGAGTATATTTTTTTATAGTCTGGGCTTACCTAATACAAATTATTAATGTAATAACGTAAAAATATTTAATTATTTAAGTTGAAACTTTTTGTGTTAATAAGTTATTTGTTAGTTTTATTTTAATTTCTAAAATTTTTAATTCTTACATAAATTAATCTTGCGATTAAAAAACATAAATTTGCTTTAGCTTTGGTTTCCATTCAGGTTTGAGCAAAACTAATTTAGTATGATAAGTAGGATATTGTTTTCGAATGCATGTGTGTAACTTAAAAAAATCAAAAAAGTTTTAGAAATGTAATTCATTTAAAAAATATCATTAGATCATTCTATGTAAAAAAAAAAAAAAAACCCTCAAGATATCTGCCTTTCCCGAAATTTTAGTCATTGCATTTGTGGTTTTTTTATTTTCGCCGATTCTGGATATCAAAAATGAAAGAATTTTGGAGCAATTTTAGACCGCCAACCTCCTTTACTCCTCACCTACAAATATTTCTTTCGGCTTCGACCTGTGTGGTTTGTACCAAGGAAGTACTATATGGAAAAACCCAATGTTTTAAATATTTTATCACGGCAGTTTTTTGCATTTTTAAAAATTCATAAAGAACCCTGAAATATTGACACTGTTGCCATTCACAAAATCATCCATAATTCTGTAATGAATGTGTGCTCATTGGTAAATCATTTAAAAGCTATATAGATTTTAATGACATGCAACTCGACATATTTTATATAAAATTTAAATTTATTTAACAAAATTGTGCAAGCATTTTTTTTTTTTTTTTTTTTTAAATATTTACCTTCTCATTTTTCTCAAAATATGTGTTAATACTTTGCTTGATGTCAAGAATGAAAGTTTCAGGATGGAAAAATAATGGGTTTTTAAGAAATTAATTTTCTAGTGAATTCAACTGTCAAAAAAAAAAAATAATAATAATAAAAACTTTAAAAAAAATTAAACCGCCGAAAAACTCAAAAGCAAAAAATAATAAACCTTTTCTTATTTAACCTTAATAACTAAGTTCTTAAACTAATGTTCTAAACCTAAGTAATTTTGAGTCGGTGCCAAACAACCAATGAACAAAGATCACTAAATTGCCTAAATCTCTATTATTAATAGGAGTAATTTATTGTTCACACATAGATTTTGAGTTGTGTATTACAAAGTAGACCTCTCTGCATTTCTGCGAAAGCTCGTTGATCGTGAGAGACGTGAGGAGAGCACATTTTTTGGAATGTTAATGTTTATCGCCGGAGATTTCACGTTGCAATGTCAATTTGATTTGGTTATTTCTTTAAACTTAAGGTAATTTAGTGATCTTTGTTCATTGATTGTTTGGCACCGACTCAAAATTACTTAGGTATACTTACATTAGTTTAAGAACTTAGTTATTAAGGTTAATTAAGAAAAGGTTTATTATATTTTGCTTTTGAGTTTTTCGGCGGTTTAATTTTTTTTTTAAAGTTTTTATTTTATTTTTTGTGGCTATAAACGCAAATTAACAGCTTAGTGACGTCAAATTGAAAAAGCGAATTCTATACATTCATCTGTGTACGTCACACAGTAGCTAGAATTAAAAAATGACTATTACGCATGCTCGAAAATTCAAGAAATGTCGGATCTTTCAACAGTTCTGAAATTTCCAATTTGCAATATTTGACGCATTATCATACATCCAAAAAAAAAAAAAAAAAAAAAAAAAACGTCGCCAAGCGGTACACATTTCTTTATGGTTGCCAATCAAAACTTCCACCGGCAGGGTACTTTACTCCCGCTGAACATCGCCCACGATGGCGCCAGAACCAACAGTAAATGAACATCAAAATGTAAACAGCATCGGCTACGGAACATAGACCAGTTCTTTTTAGCTGTATGAATTTCGAAAAAAAATTAACAAATTGAACTTCGGAAATTTTAATAACATTCAAATACTCTTTTGCGAAACGGCAAACAAAAACAAAATGTGTGCGTGGGATTTACACATTCGCATGCGTTAGCATGATTTATTCAAAATTAAAGCATCGACGCATTTGTACGTAAATTCAGAACTACAAAAAATCTTAAAAGAATCGTTTTAACAAGCGAAAGCAAAATGTACACATATGTGCTGTGTACTGTGAACGAAGATGTATAGGTGGTTTGATGTGCAATTTTAAACGGTAACGTAAAAACGTCGCCAATATCCCTTGCAATGGACGATATCCATACGATGCTATTTCAATCACGTGTCGGTGGAAAATACAAATTTGAACTAATCAGATTGTAACATTGAGTGTCAACTGAAACTACATTTTAAGTTGATTGGTTGGAGGTTACGTGTTGGCTGAAAAATGATGTCACACGTACACCGTCCATTTAAAAAAAATCAACTCTTCTGGTAATAGCATCTAACAAATATCGATTCAAGAGCTTATATGCCTCGTTAGAGCTCCTATTTTATTTTATGAAAACTATAAAATTTAAGGAATATTGAATTTTCACGAGGAAAAGGAAAAAGATCACTAAACGAGCTGGCATTCCAAACAGCTATTTAAAAGTCATATTTTATGCGTGTTCATACATTACAATCAGTGAGTGGAAAATCAATCATCCCCTGTTTTCCTACCCTTAGGGTTGGAATTTTTTTTCCAAATCTATATGGGACCAACTTCGGAGTATACCCTTTCCAATAAAAAAAGAATTATCAAAATCGGATTACTCTGTAAAAAGTTATGCGTGGTCATACATAAAAAAAAAATATATATATACGCGTCGACTTGAGAACCTCCTCCATCCTTCGTGGGTTAATAAAAAAAAAAAGCTTTTTTCTATTTTCATTCTATCAATGTTTGTTCTGGTTTGACAAGGCTGCCTGCTTCAAGAGAACCAACCAATCAGAATGTTTCTTTTTTGTTTTGTTTCTGGTTTGGGTCATGTTTTAGATCTAGTTCTCTTTTGGGCAAAGTTTTACTCTCGGGCAGATTTAGGCTAGCTGAATGAACAGTTAATCTGAAAAGTTTCCTTGTTTATGTTTGAGTTTTTACCAAGATTTAACTTTTTAGGCAGTTTACAAACCTATCAAAAATGCATTTGTCTTTTTTTAGGAAAAAAAAGATTTGTTTTTACAAATCCACTGCAACATTTCCTTACTGTACCAATTACTGTGTAATTTAAATTTCATATTTATGGCTCACTAATGTTTATTATAAATGTGCATAAA
Organism: Cheiracanthium punctorium; assembly: GCA_038373885.1. NCBI lineage: Eukaryota > Metazoa > Arthropoda > Arachnida > Araneae > Cheiracanthiidae > Cheiracanthium > Cheiracanthium punctorium. Next base: position 3,583 of record JAWZYV010020351.1, read on the forward strand.
ACATACGTTCTGAATTTTGACCCATATTATTTGAGTGTTTGTAAAGTACCTATTAAGTGTTTCATTGTACCCTGGTATATGGAGTACAATGAAACACTGGCAGGCATTTACCTTTTGTAACTTTTTAAATATGAAAATATTATTTACAAACTCATTAAAATTAATTTAGATAGGAAAGAGTAGGTTTAGAAGTGTACGTTGATTTTATTTTTGTGCATGCAAATTTGTGACTAGGAAAAAAGTAAATTTTGTTTTATTGTACCCCTACTTCCCCTATATTTAAGTATTAATATCTGCATTAAACATTAATTTAAAAAAGTAATATGTGTAAAATCAATAATTCCTCTGAATTAATGACTTGATGAAAATTTTAAGTTATGTCTGGTAGAAAATAAAAAAAATGTAAGTAATGTATGAAGTGTATTCTAGTTTATTAATATTTGATTATTTGTAAAGTATAATTAAATACCTAGATTTAAGCAAATTATAAATATGAACAGAATGTAACGAGTTATAGCATTTTGATGATTTTTGCTAATATTGCATAATCTTCTTGAAAAAACAGAGTTGTGGTTTCTCAATCTAAATACAGTAAAGCACCGTTTACATACATTGCTTTTTTATACAACCTTTACATTCATCTGTCCTTTTCAGTCCTGATTAATTTTAATGCTATAATGTTTCGTTTATAAGGCGCACAATTTTGGTTACAAGTCGTTTTTTACTTCCCTTAACTTTGAATGATAAATTCAAAGTAGTATAAATATCGGGTAATTCACAAAAATTAATTTTGTAGGTTCTCTTTATTTTGAACTGGAATGAAACAAAAAATAGTAGAGAAAAATAAAATTCGAAAATATTTGTTTGGTAGCTACCCTGTTAAATAAATTTCTTAAACTGGTTTTTTAATCATCATTAAAAAAAAAAAAAAAAAACTTAAGAAACACTTATTTAAGAAAAAAAATAAAAATAAAGACTAAAAAATTGTTTTAAACTCTAGTTCAGATATTTCAGAAATAACAGCATGTTGTGAATCTGATACAACTATAAAAGAAAAGAAATTCTCGCAAACAAGTGAAATAATTGAAAAGATTTTCCTTTTGATAAGGCATAAAAAAGAAAATATTTATGTTGAAAGCTGCTCTCGTATAAAAATTAACTTCTTAAAAACACATTATTTCTGCATTCTGAAAACTCAACTTGCATACCTAATTTGTCCTGTAATTCTGCAGGACTACTAACTCCTTACTTTTCAATGCCAGTTAAGAAATTGAAACTCTCTGTTTGCCACAAAAAAGAAAAATGTACAATATGTAAAATATCAATATTTCTTTTTTTAAAAATTGGTGATTTAGAAAGATTAGATTTTGTATAAAATGTGCTGTGTTTCCTGTCATATCAAAGTCAATGAAAGGAGCTTTAAAAAATTATATTATATAATACTATCAACATTTCAATAAAATAAATTGCAAAAACATGAAATTTTTTTCAAAATTATGATTTCTCAACCTGTAGCGACTACCTTAGTTATTTAAATTCTGAGAAAATTCACGCAGTATTAGTCATCCAAATAGCCACTTTTGCCTCATCCTCCTCATTTCAATTAACTTTTTTTTACAAATGCACCCTAATATACCATATCTTGGCAAAGTACATAATAATTCTCATCTCTATACTTTTCACGAACACCAGCCACTGTATAAAATGCACCGAATTGAATTTCATACATTGCTGGTAACACACATATATTAAAGTTTGCAGGTTTATATGCACATACACCTAACATTTACACATAGTGCTAGATATCTGTGTAACTGCATTATATACAGTTAAATTAGTATGTAATATGCATTAGTCTTTTATTATTAAAAATCTGCAAATCTGAAACTTTTCTTTTTCGAAATTTGGCACATCTGCATGTCAGTGCATGAATAGATGCTTGCTAAGTATTTGAAAATTGAAATTTTATTTATAAAAGTAGAACAGAAATAAAGAAAGTAGAGTGTAATATACTATAAATTATCTAAAGAGGGAGGAAGCTTACCATAGTATAAGTTACTTCAGATAAATATTTATTAAATATTAATCAAACCAAAAAGGTTTGGTTGAAAATAAGTTAATTTTGTTTTGCCAATTTGATGCTTCTTATCTTTTTTAATATCTATTTTCAGTATGTGACTTCACAAACTATCCACATTCAAGTGCTTCACTTGAATGTTTTGTGGAAAAGGAGCACATAATATATCTGATAATGCAGCATAAGATGTAAGTATAGTAAATATTTTTTCTTTCTTTTCATTGCAGTTTTGAATTTCTGGAAAAATTTCTTTATTTGAAAAATATATATAATATAAAAAATCTGTATTTTTATGCTAAAAAGCATGCAGTGTGGCACTTGGCTTGCCAGATTCCATGCCTTTAGCATGAAAATATATTGTGAATGTGCACAGGCTTATCCCCTAGAGTTTTAGGTTAATGTCTCATGATGTATACAAATGGCAAAACCAGAACTAAATTTGTTAAAAGTTTGAAATTTGCCCCCCCCCCCCTCTAGAAAATTTTTTTGGAGTCCCCCCCCCCCCCCCCCCCGCCCTAGAAAAATTCCTATGGGCACCCTCCATCCATGTGCAAATGAATATTGGTTGCCCTTTTCTGTATACCTTTTGCTTAATTTTCTTTTCCCATATTTCTATTCTAGCCTTCCACTGACACAACAGCCCCAGGTCTAAGGTTTAAGATACAGTTGCATTTTTCATGAAATGCAAAAAGACTTGTCAAAATGCTAAAATGAAATGAATGGGGTTTCACTTTTTTGCGAAACCATGCAGAGAAAATTTGGGACAGAAACAGGGATAAAAGTAAACTTCCTGTTATAAAAATGGTTATAGAATGGTTGTGGGGATAATCTTTGATTTTTAATATTGAATTTAACCCATTCATGCCTAGTGTCCCTTTTTTGGGACAGCATTTTTGCTGTCAGTCGAAAATGTTATTTATTTTTCCAAGCTTTTATTCACGAGTATGGAACCTCAACTCCACAAAATATTTTAACATGACCCAGTAGGATGTTGACAGTTCAATTTTTATACATAATGATTTTTAAAAAAAGTCATCAATTGCTCAAGAAGTTGACATCAAAAATTTATCTATTATTGCTGGCATTAGCAAAAATCGCAGAAAGTCGACAAAATATCTGGGCACAAATGGGTTAAATCTATAATATGTACGCCTTTGATTTTCAAGACCATTGCAAAAGCAATTGAGGACGGAGATCAGACAATATCTCCCGGAGAGAAAACTCGAATTATCCTTTTCCCATTTTTCTAAAGCTTGTTTTCTTAGTTAAATAATTAAAAACATTTTTTCTTATTTTAGCTTTTTTTTTATTAAAAAATTTCAGAGCTGAGCTTAAACCTTGCCCTGGTAGGCCAAAGCCTTCAAGAACTTGCTTCCTTTCTGACCTCCTCCTGGCTAATGTTCTCCAATTAATAATACATAGTAGCTTAAGATCTTCTTTTGCCGTATTTGTCATTCTTGAATTTGGCCACCAGTGTGCTGTGCACCATCTTCTCCCCAGCTAAGATTCTCCCTGCTTGTTGATATTTAGGGGAATCAGTGGTATGGTAAAGGGTGGATGAGCTGTCTTATATGGGCAGCAGGCAGCAAGATAGAGGGTGGCAGAATACCAAAACTTAACAAAAATAAGACTACTAACTGGCAGATCGAGATTAAGGGGGGGGGGGGACAGAATATTCAAAACTTAAAAAGAATGGGGATCAGACTTACACTGCCCAGTAGGGTGGGCCGAAAAATGGATATTTTAAATAAGCAACTCCTAATAGCAAAAAAGAAAAGTTCTGCTTCGGCATACTTAATTTGGGAAAAATAATATTTTAGGTCGTGCATAACATTTTAAAGTTTGAAAAAATGGTTAAAAAAATTGAAATAGAAATATTAAATTTTATTCCAATACTGGGCTTTTTTTTATCGTGCATCTTTAAAAAATTTTTGTGTTCTTTTGCAGTTTTTAGGTCGCACATAAGCCGTAGTTTCATGAAATTAACCAAAATTTGATGGTTTTAGCTTTTTTATATGTTGTAGTATTTCTGCTTTTATAGTCCAGTTTTACACTTTTCTGAATAAATGTGCACTGTTCAGCTCTTCGCTTGCTATTCAACAGAACTCTCTCGGAGGTGGCTACACTTAGAGTTCCACCCTGTCATAAAGAACAGTTATTTACACATTTACAATAGATTTACAGTTAGACATTTACAATTACTATATCATTTTAAATAAGTTTCTACCTTTGGATTAAGGTTTAAAGTTGGATTTATGACTCGGTTTTGACACCAGTGATCGAAAGTATAAAGTTGTTCTTATTAATCCATCTCTTCTGTCTTCCCCAAATACCTTTTCTGCAGATTCACTGACCAGTTTTACAATCCTTTTAACAACTTAAGTGTGACATGGGAACTTTAAGAACTGAAACTTTGGCACTTGTTTAGTTTCTAGAAATGACAAAATATCCATGTCACATTTTCCATCACTAGAGAAGGAGAAAGTGGAGACGTTAAATAGTCAATCAACTCCTCATACTTTGAAGCTTCATATTTTTAATATTATTGGATTGTTGGAATAAATTTTCTTATAGATACAGAAGTGTCTCCTGATGGTTGATCTCTTGCCTTGAATATTATTCTGTAAGCCAACTCCCTTATATGTGGCCTGTCGTCCACTGCCATGGTGAATATGAAGTTCCCAGGGTTAGCAAAGTAGGCATTTGTTGGAATCATTGTATCCACAATTTTTAGGAGATCATCAGGCAAATGTCTTGTAAGCTGTATACTTCCAATAAGTATACAGGCCCATGTTTCACAATGTTATATATGGGTCATTCCACAAGAATCGGGTAACTTTAGGGGTGAATTTGAAACATACTACATTTATCTCAGATTAGAATTTTTTTGATAAAATCTATGAAAAATAAGTTAATTTTATTGTATTTGTACAGCAACACTCAATTATTTGAACATTTTTGAAAAAATCGATTTTTTTTCAAAAAGTAGATTCCAGGGGACTGACGGGAACAGGTGATTTCATTCTAGAATGAACTTTTTAATGAATAATGCTAACTTTTTATTAATAATTAATAATAATTATCCAAAGAAGTAATAAAAACATGTTTCATACATAACCTCAATACATATATTTTCCTTTTTAATCATCTTTAACTAATACATTTTTAATTATTTATTTTAATTATACTATTTAAAACTTTTTTTAAACTTTAAATAAAACTTTTTTAAACAAGTCATAAATTTAACATCAAAGCAAAAATAATAGTAATTATTTTTCGCAAACATCAATAAATTTATTAAATGTATAAGTGACTCTATTACGCTTGGTACTTGAAATAGGTGTTGGTAATTTTTCCATTACATGCTCAAAAGATATATCAGCTATATCATTTTCATCTAATCGAAATAAAGTATTTTTATCATTACATTTTTTGAGCAATGTGACAGTCAACTTCTCTTTGTTTTCTTTAACATACGAACAAATTGCAACACTCCGGTATTCTTTATTTCTGACTAAAAATTTGACTAGGATAAAATCACCAACACTGAACTTGATCTGTTGCTTACTTGTAGATTTTTTACTTTGCTTCTCACATTTTTTTTTTTTTTAAGCTGTGAGTGTCGAACGGCACCTTGAAAGATTTTGATCTTGTTCAAATTTAATTGTTCTCAACTTGTAACTTTCACAAATTATAGGATCACAGAAACAACTCAATGACTTCATAATAAGACGATTAGGGTGTTGTACATCACCACAAATTTGATGTACCTTGAGTGTTCCTTGAAAGGAAATTTGCTTATTCTGGTTTTCGTTTATCAGATCATCCATTGTTTTAATATCAACATCTTCAATAATAGAAATTTTTATTGCTGGGCATTTTTTATGTAATATGTCAGCAAATTCATGCAAATTCATTATATCACCTTTTTGAGCAATTACTTGGTCGGCAGTTCTTTTACAAGTTATCCAAGCAGTTACAAGCAGTATTCCAGATGGAAAACTGGCAGGGGACTGACGTTTTTACTATAAAACTCAAAAAATCTACTTATTGGAAGCAAATGCCATATTATTCTGTTCTAATATTAAATCTAGTAATAGAAAGACATTAAAATCAGCATACATCAATAATAATTATTTATAAATTATTAAATTATTACTTACCAGGGGACTGACAAATTGAGTGTTAGCATTCTGTTTGTTGACACAAGAATGGCGAAAAACATTGAATAAAAATGGCTGATGTATAAATAAACGTCGTCAATGCCATCTTTATAAGATAAATAAATATGAAACAGGCAATCAAGTTATCAACAATGGATAATATCAGAAATTTTTGGAATTTAACATGAGCCAGGGGACTGACGCGCAAAGTAGGGGTACACAACTTAAAACTGAAAAAAAGTGATGAAAATTTTCAAAAAATCACATTACACACATAACAAGTTATTAAATAACTATCTCAGAACACAACAACGATCATTTTTGTTGCCAAAATCGGTTAGTTTAAAAATAATTACCATTTAACTCTTCACTTTTTCGAGTGGTACATGCCAGGGGACTGATTTTTTGGGGTTAAAAACCTAATTTTTAATAAAAAAAATTTTCAAATTGCAAAATATTATACATGCTCCTAAACAGAATCAATGCTGTATATAAATGGGCATTATTCAAAATTTAAAAATGTTGAATAGTAAATAAATTTTTTACAATTTCACGAAGTTACCCTATTCTTGTGGAATGACCCATATATCTATATCAAACCATACTGGAGCATTAGTTTTTAAGATATAATTTACAAGTATCTTCTTCTCATTAGTAGGTTTGCGAAATGTGTATATTTTTTAAACCAACGACATTTTATACAAACATAAAGTAATACACACTACAAGATATTTGCCTGAGCGCTCTCCTAAAAATAGTAGATCCAGTGATTCAAAGAGATGCCTACTTTGCTAACCCTGTGTACTTGTTACTTGCCATGGCAATGGACGACAGGCCACATATAAGAGTTGGCTTATAGAAGAACACTCAAGGCAATCGATCAACCATCGTGAGACATCTGTAAGAGAATTTCTTTCACCAATATTAAAATTTGAAGCTTCGAACTATGAGGAGTTGTTCGACTATTTAACTTGTTCCCTTTCTCCTCCTTTCGAGATGGAAAATGTGACGAACAAGGATATTTTGTCATTTTTAGAAACTAAACAATTGCCAAAGCTTAATTCTCATTTCACACTCAAGCTGTTGAAAGGATTGTGAAACTGATCAGCGAATTTGCCAAAAAGGTATTTGAGGACACTAGAGATTTTGTTTCTTTGTTTTGTAACATGTATTTCAGATTTATGTGCTTGGTTCCAAGAATTTGCTTATAAATCCATTATAAATCCATATCAACCGGACAACATGATAGGGAGTGCCCTCCATGAGGGTCTTTTAAGGGGTCCTAATCTATTTTTATGCTAAGTTTTGAAGAAAACCATGGAAAACTCTGAACAGCTAGGTTGGAGGACATGACATGGGTTTGAAGCAGGCACCTTCCATCTCCCAGTTCAGAACACTATGCTCTTGGCCATTGTTGAGGCACATAAGAGATTGATTTACAAGATCAACTTTATACTCGCGAAATTAATGCCAAAACTGAGTCATTCCAACTTTAAATCTTAAATCAAAAGGTAGGAACTTGTTTAAAATAATATTGTAAATGAAAATATTTTAATCGTGGTGAATTTTGGGTTATTAATAAATTACAGTTGCATAACAAGCGAAAGATCTGCAGAGGAATGTTTATTCATAAAAGTGTGAAACTGGACTGTAAAAACAGAAATGTGGCATCATGTAAAAAAGCTAAAAAACAAACTTTGGTTAAGTTTACGAAACTTTACTGCTTATGTGCCACCTGAAAACTGCAAAAGAATATGAATATTTTTAAAGGTACACATGAAAAGAGCATAAAAAGGAAGCGAGTGAATGGTATTGGAACAACAATTAATATTTGTATTTCAGTTATTTTATTTAATGCATTTTTTTATGTTACCTTTATTTCAAACTTCGAAGGTCATGTGCGACCTATATATTAATATTTATTTTCCCTAAACTAAGAATGCCAAAGTAAGATTTTTATTTTTGCTATTAGAAGTCGCTTATGTAAAATATCCATTTTTTGGCCCACCCTACTGCCCAGGACTGCTCTACACATGATTCAGTGCTTGTATCAATTATTCTCCTTTCTTGCAATGTAATCGGACATAACCTTGTTTTTCTAAAATCCATAAGAGGAATATATTTATTTTGTGGATTTTAGTAAAACAAGCTTATGGCTGATATTGCATCATTAATAAAGTGACCATTTTTTCTGAATCGAAAATCAGGACATTTCTAAACCAAAGTCGGAAGGGGTAAAAATCAAGCCTGAAGACCCACAAAGATTTTTTTTTTCTATACATAATCTGATTTTCTACTTTTATGAGAAAAAGGAGTTGAAAAAATACAAATAAAGTAGGCCTATTATATAAACTTAGTTTTAAAAAATTTTTATAGTTTATTTTTGGATAACTTTCCAAAATAGTTTGCTTTCTAACATTAACTATAGAATCGCCATCCATTGATAATAGCTATGTAATATGTTTTACATTACAATAATTTTCATCAATTAAAAAAAACAAAAAAAACTGGTGTTAAATACCAGTAACAAACTTTGTAAATAGCACAATCATTTTCGTGTTAATTTATTCCCGATTTATCTTACATTTATTTATTTTTCACAAACCAGGACTTTAGCAGGACAGGAATGGAAAAGCGGGACATTTTAGGGTTCTGTGGGGACAGCAGGACATATAGGTAAAAAGCAGGATGTCTGTCCACTTTAATCATTGATAAAATAACAAATTATCTCTCTATTCTAAAAAAAAGTAAAGGCTGCTGCTGGCGCTGTCAATTTGTTTGCCTATCTTCTCCTAAACTGTGGGGATTTGAATTTCGAGAAACATGCCCATGGATTTGGAAAATTCCGAGGAACCTAATAAGCTGACATAAATTTCGAAAATCAAATTATTTTAAAAGATATTAATAAACTGAAAAAATAAACATAATGGTTGCCAGATTTGGCATAAAATCATTCATTCCTTTGCAACAAAGCAATTCCGAGTATGTAGAATCGCATGAAATTGACAAATATAATATAGAATTACACCCTTTTTACGCCAAATTAAAAAGTATATGAAATAAATAACTCAAAGTGTGTTACACAAAGTTGACATTTTCAAATAGTAAGTTCGTTTAGACAACAGGAGTTTAAAATTAGCGATTATTCGTTTTTCCAAAACAGAATAACTAATTGTAACTGACTTTAAAAGTGCAATGTTGGCATTAGGTACAATCTGACAAAATGGTATCTTTCCAAGCAGGATGAATCTAAACGGCGAATTCAAAAATATTAGAATCCAATATCTTGAAAATGAAAAATAATTAAAATGCAGATTATTTTAAAGCCAGTTCGGTCCAGCTGGAGTATTTGCTACCAGTAGTAGAAATATTGGGTGGCGTTAACTGTGCCATTATAGCAGTTATAGTACACTTTGGATATTTGCCAGCGCGGCGAGATGATATAATTCATGGTGCTAAATATGCCAATCTGCAAAGGATTATGTAATATATGGATAACGGTTTTCCGGGAACCTTAAAAAAGCAGTAATTATAGGTTGTGAGCATGTGTAAATCGCCAAATAATGAAAAGTCGCCATTCGTGGCGAGCTGTCCTAGCTGTTCCGTAGTTTTTATCAAAGAAAACGTATGAAGTACTGTTTTCATAGAGATAATTATTAATATACGCAAGTCGCTAAATTATCAAAATTCACCATAATTGGCTAATACGCAAGATCTTCCATGGGTTTCACATAGTTAAAAATAGTTCGCAGTTTAAATTTTTATGTTCCAAGCAACATGCAAGAACCAAGCAATGTTTAGCTCGGTAAAATTCAATCTGATCCAACCTCTGGGTTTTGTTTGTTGAAATTATGACTTATTTACGTATAAGCCTTATTAGGGGCCAAATGCCTCATACGAAAAGCAAGTGTAGCGAGCCTAAAGGCCTTGGCCCCTAGTATTTATAAAAAAAACTAAAATTTTTTGTGTTAAAGAATGTATTTATAATTTCACTAGTTCAGGTCAGGGGCGGATCCAGAAATTACTCAAGGAGGGGGCGATTTTGTACCTGAAACAGGGGGGTAGAATGTGCAAAATCATTTTATAATTAATATAATCAATTATACCAATTAATGTAATTATTTTATTGATAAAATCTATACATGAGCGATGATTAAAAAGGACAGGGAGTAGTACCCGCAATACACCCCTTAGAAAAGGCTACATAATTTTCATTATACTCTCATAATATATTTTAACAGATTATAACAGATTTTTGGACTTTGCCCAGGAGGGGATGACCACCCTCCCCTTGGATCTGCGCCTGGTTCAGGTTTGTCTTCAAGCAAAGCATCCACTGCCTAATTGTGTGAAAAGAGTTGTTCTGGCTCTCAAGGTCATTACAGGAAATCTACCAATGCATCAGTGTAATGTTGAGTCCTTTCTTTCTGGTAAGCATTTTAAAGTAGAACTTTATGTTGCTCTTTCTCTCTGTTTTTTGTTTTATGGCTGAGTCAGTTCCTGACTGAAGGCTTGACCACAAAGGCCAAGAAAATTGATCATTTTGTATGGGAGTACCTAGCAGGCAGGCCATGAGCTGTCCCTATGAGCAGTTGGGACCAGTTCAAGATGAGACCTAACAGTGCTTGATCAGTGCTTGGGAGGGTTGTCACCCTCCCAAGCACTGATCAAGGTTGGTGCAGCTTCACTTTCGAACCAAGCTTAAGACTGGCACACCGTGGGACTTCTCTGTCTTGTAGTAGTGTACACATAAAAACAATATTTTAACTGTTTACATTTTTTATGTACATATATGTAGGGATATTTAGTTTTTGTAAATTATAAGTCGGTTATTGAAAAATACTTTAATGATGTGTGAAACATGTTTGAAATTTATTCGTCTGATGTCATTATATTCAAAAAAAATAAAATAAAAAATGAAAAGACACTTGATAACTAAATACATGTTGAGTGCTAGGTATCCGTATCCAGTAACGAAAAGAAGCTTTGGATATCTGGTGTCTGGCAAACTCAATATCAGTCACATCCTTAATAAAAATATCCCAGTTGAGGAACAACTGTGTTCTCAGAAATCACGCTCTCCGAATCTTTCGAAATGTGAGATTTTGTGCAGAATGAAAATGTTTTGTAGGGTACGTGAATTTCTCGCTATAATAATTTTTTAATGCAAGAAAAGGTGGTGGTGGGGGGGGAATGCAAGATTCTCATATTCTCATTCTCTAGTGAAAACACTGTGTGTACCATCACAAGCAAGTCACGGAAGGTACTTTGTGGTATTTAATATATATAACATTGACTGAAACAAAGTATTATTAAATAAAACAAGACTTAAAACACTTTTTATAAAAATTATTGTTTAGTATTAATGTGTAATTTGGAAACTAAAAACTAAGGGGGGGTGTAAACTAAAATATTACTTTTGTAGTATTTCATCTGCATTCAATCTAAGAAATTTAATAATTTGTGTGTTTATGTACTATATCTGTAAACATGCCAGATCTCATGATTATGGCCAGAGTCACAGGCATTGTGCTATTTTAGGTTTTAGAATTTTTCTTAATTTTCTCTTATTCAATCTTTATTTAATACCAAAAAGTTTATTTTCCATTATGTTTTTAAAAATTTGTAATTCTTCCCCCCCCCCCCCAATAAATACTGATTAAGTTTTTTCTGTTCACTTAGACTTTCTGAAGTTTTCTGGATCATGAAATGCCAGACTTTTGACTGGTTTTTGAGAAAGGGATCTTTTCTGAAGGAAATAGTTGGGTAAGTTTGCATTATGCTTATAGGCTTTGTTATAGAGCATGTTTCCAAAACTTCATGAATTCCCACACAAGTCTTGGGGTGTTAAGTCAAAAGAGAACAGCACCCACAGCCTACATGAACCATGACTTATGCCCATATTCTCCAAACTGGTTTATTCGGGGTTGTCTGCAGATAGGGAGAATTCAACTTGGGTATGGTACTGTACTACTTAGCCTGTCCCTACTGGCATATTGTCTGAGGATTGTTAGCAGTTTCATGCCTGAAAGTAAGCAGACAGCTTATCTGGTAGTATGATTATTTGTATGCCTTTAATCTTGAAATACTGGAGAGATGACGAATTTTATTTCAAGATTCACAAAGCCTTTGTTGTTTGAAGAATAACTTTTGTCCTGTGATAAACTAGCTTTTATTGTTAAAAGCCAGATAGCAAATTCCCAAACCATATTTATGAGCCCTGTAGTAAAAATGCATAATGGCAGGAAATACTTACTTTGATTAGCTTTTATTTTGAAATGATGGATCATTTTCATTAAAGTGCTCAAAATCATGAAAAAATTAAATTTTAACCTGGTCAACAATTTACCTTTGCAGCATTAAAGTTTCAAAGAAGAAAAATTCACTGGGTATAAAGGAATTATTTCTTAATATATTTTAAACAAGGGATGTAAATGGGTTAAACCTGGTTTCAAGAAAGAATGGTAGGGTTGGGGCCAGTTAAACACTTGCATATATGTGGGGCTCAACTCCCAGTATTGCACAAAAATTCTAAGTAGTTTTATTTTAGATTTTGCATTCAAAATTACTACAGCGAAATTTTTTTTATGTTTATTGAAAGATCATTTAGTTTTCATTTAACTTTGAAAATTTTTTGCATTAAAAAAAAGCTATTGTAAAGTTTCAAGTTTAACCAAGAAATAAAAATAAACTACGCAAAACATCCAACCAACAGCCAGGCAGCGGACTTTTTTTTTTTTAGTCCCACCTGCAGGGGTGGGGGTGTTAACTTGTTCATGCTATCATCCGGCCCTTTCTTCAGTCTTATCTCTTAACTGGTCATGTAGAATATGTGGGTAATTCGACATGGGCAGCATACAATTTTGGCGATTTTTAAAAATCCTTCCCTTCCCTTTCCAAAATATCTTTCTATTTTTAAGAAGGGCTGTTAATAACGTTTTTTGCAGTAAAATTTTAAGGCCAGTCTGACCTTGATCTAGGTCAAGAAGCTTTAATCAACATGATAGTGGCGTAACTGGCGAGTTCCATCCCACGTGCCAGTAATGGTTACTATGCTACAATGAGATAAGCACGGGGGAATATAATGGTGGCATTGCCATTTAGTTCATTAGCTAAATGGCAGAACCTTTGAGTGGTTACCCACCTCGGTTTAAGTGCCATTAAAGGTTCTATCCTCCCTGGGTGGCAGCAAATTTTGTTTAAAGGGGCGTCGTCAAAATCCTTCGCCTAGGGTGCCAAATTTTTTCGGGCCAGCACTGCTTGGCTGCAACATTTCCAGTTCTTCAGAATTTATTTACAAGATCTCTAACTTTTTGATTACTAGAACCTGGTAACTTGAAATTCCATAGTTTGAAACAAGAGTGAACAAGTTCATTATTCTTTATTTATTATTGTTTTAAAAGGATTATTATAATATAAATGAAATCTTTTCAATTTTCTTTTAGAATCAGCTTAGCCAACAATGTCTGAATTGCCAGAAGTACTGGAAGATAGTGGACTCCAAATGGAAGCTAAAGTACCAAATAGGAACCTTCCACTACTTAAAATAAATATCTCTAATAGTGGTATGTATATCTTGTATAATAATTATATAACCCTTTATATTTACTGCTTCAAAAGAAGTTGTTTTTATATAAAGCATATCTTATGTCTTCTAACTTTTGTGTTTCATGCTTTCTCTAAAAGTATATCTTTAAAAGTATTATAAGTACAATGAAACCTCCAAAAAGGGACAACCCTTGGTGCCCCCCTCCTTAAAAAAAGAAAAATGGCCTTTAACAAGATGACCTGTCTTTGTAAGTCTTTTCAGACTTTCAATTTTTGACCTAATATGTTTACCATAATTTATGGAAAAAATGCTGCAGATGTAACATAAGCCTCATTATAACCATTAAAATTCAAATATTCATAAAATGATTTTAATTGATTTTTTAAAGAAAATTATGATTTAAGTTAAATTTAAAAAATGTTTATAATATTTACATAAGATAATACTTTCCAATGAGCATTGCCACAGCTGGTAGCATACTAGGGAATTTTTTTCTTCTGGGTTGTTGGTTATGATAAAGACATTAGTTGCATGTAATTGGTTTTTTCTCGCCTATTTCAAAAATTACTATAAACGTATTAAAATACTCTTGTGTTTGTGTGACTCCTAGATTCAAAATTGGCACTGTTGTAATATTTTGACTTCAAAAGCAGGGTTAAAAAATCTGATGTGGACAACACATGACTTCCTTGCACATCTATTAAATCAAAAATATTCTCTGTGCACTTCATCTAAACTTATTTTGTTTGAAACAGATAAAATATCAATAATAGTAAGGTTTAGCGATTTTCTAGCCAAATATTTCTATACCGCCAAGCTGAGTTCAATTTGAAAGATTTCCTTCTGACACTTTATTTGGTGATATTTCACCAAAAGTCGACAAGCTTGAGATAGTTTGCGAGATTTTGGGGATGATGGCCAAAGTAATCATTGGCCAGATTTTCAATTAATTGAATGTACAGACTTGCCAACTTTTACGCTTTACGCGTAAAATTTACGCATTTCGGCTGCTGTTTACACTTTTACGCATTTCCGGATATTTTCTTCCTAACTTGTGTTTATTTCTTTAAAACTGAAATTGATATTAAAAAGAAATGTATTAGGTTTTAAATTGAAATGATGTTCTATGCTTGGGCCTTTTTACCTTTTCAATATGGATCTAAGTGCACATCATCGGCACCATGATCCACATCCCACATCCATGTTGACACAATGCGCATCAAAATATTCTTCTTAGTTGCCACTGAGGCAAAGAAAAAAAAATATTTTTGCAGATGGGACGCCGAGTATTTCTTAATTGGTTTATCCAGTCATGACATCATAGAGTAGAGCGAATGGGAGAATCGCTTACTAGGGAGTATGTCTTTCTCCTGTGACTTATGTGTTTCACGTGGTGTTCTTCGTTATCAGCCATCAGCGCGCGCTCGCATTGTGGTTAAGAGACAGGGGTAAACAGTAGTATGAGCATACTTTGATTGATTTTCTGAGAATTATTTTCGATAAATGACCTGTAATGGCCACTAAAACAGCATAACTTATAAACAAAGTTATAGCAAAAAATGGGCATGTATAGTATGTCAAAGAAGCGAAATTTGCTTATTGTAACGTGTGCCGGAGGGATTTCAGAATTTCTCACGGAGGAAACTGACATTTCTTGCCACGTGAGTTCGTCAAAACACAGTGAAAATGTGAAACGTGCTAACAGCAGCAAAAGTCCACAAACATTTTTCAAGGAGGACGGACAGTCCAGTGGCAGATTGATGCAAGTTTCTCGGGAAAGGGGGGGGGGGTTAGTTAGAAGATGACATATACATTAGAGATGAGTTCGGGCTCATTTTTTGAAGCCCGAGCCCGCCCGAGCCCGAAGACTTTTAATCCGAGCCCGCCCGAGCCCGAGCAATATTATTAAAGTTGGAGCCCGAGCCCGAAATTTCAGCTAAAGACAAATAAAATAACTACTTCATTAAGAGGATACAATAAATTTTAGAGCTTCACACACCTTCTAGTCCCCCGTGCCGCTATTTTTTGAAATAAGTACGTCTATTTATCCCATGAATCACTTTTTAAAATCTGTTTCAAAGAGTATGTTCAACAAAGAAGAAATTTTTCACGAGCCCGAACGCAATCGTGAATTACAGAGCCCGAGCCCGAGTCGGGCCCGGGCTCGGGCTGAGCCCGTCTCATCTCTAATATACATCCATTTTATGGAAGCAATTTAGGATCTTTTACATTAATTTCTTTTTTCTCAGGGGGCGGTCGCCCCCCCTTTAATCCGCCCTTGGGACAGTCGGACATTATTCATGCAGAACTGTTATTTACATCTTTCTTGATCGAACACAATGTTCCTATTTTAGCAGCTGACCATGCTGAATGTGAGAGGGTTTTCAGTATTATTCGGGAAAAACGGAAATGAATTCAGGTGCAACTTGTCTAATAAGATTTTGGAAAGCCTTATTATTATGAAAGCCGAAAAAGCTATGCTGCTTCTTGAAGTCAGCACAGTCAAAATGAGAGTTTTTTCAAGTCAGTTAAGTGATTATAATTAATAAATTGTTACCAGGAATCTGGGGTATTGATTTGCCTTTTATTCAACAACTTCATTTTCTTTTATTGTTCTTAGCTTTATTTAATACTTCAAAAAATAATTGTGATATAAAATGCATTAAAAATAATACTCGTGCATTCTATGGTGAAAGGTAAAAAATAACGCTCACCCGCTGTATAGCAAAAACTGTCGAAATTTCTGTTCGCGCGCTGTTTTACACATTTTGATTTTCCCAGGTTGGCAAATCTGAATGTATCCATACACCTTAATGCATTTTAAGTCATTTGGCTGACCCTGTAAATAAATTACCCAGTCGATTGCAGTCAAAAAAGATA
>JAWZYV010020352.1:0-21813 GCA_038373885.1 Cheiracanthium punctorium
CCAATACATATCACAAATAACACGTATTTGAGTAATGCTACCATCTATTTAAAAATAAACTACCTCCGAATCAAGTTAAAAATAGTCTGGTATTATTGCATCAGTTTTGTCAAATGAGATATAAAAAAATTCCGTACATAAGAATGGAAATGCACTAATCTTTCTGGCGCATAACATTTGAACACTATTGCCCGGAAATATCACGGGCACGAGAAGTAGGGGGAGAAAGCTTAGCCTATGATTTTGACGAGAGCGAGGCTTAAAGATGATCAGCATTCCCTTGTCAGAAATGACTCACTGTATAGCTGCTCAGATGAATCTAAGGTAGGATCCCACTTCTGAAATCCGATGATGGACGGAGCTAAATTTCATGAATTGCAAATGGTATTGATCGCCTTTCTCAAATGGAACCAATAAGAAAACTCTAAAATAAATCATGTTGTAAGGGACTTACCCCACCCCCCCTCCCAAAAAAAAATTAAATAAATAAAGAGAAATCTTCAGGTCTGCGCGGTAGACTTTTGAAGGTTTTACCAGTTGGCTATAAGATTACCCTGTAATACGGTTACCAAAGGCAGCGAGGACATTTGAGTAAATTTTTACTGGATTTTTCGTTCTTGAGGATGACTGACGAAGCATGCAGCGGCGCACCCAAGGAAGGAGTCTATAGATTCTGGCCCCTTCTAAAAGAGGTTTCAACTTTACTTCATTAAATCATCATGTAATTTTTGACTTTTCAATAGGTTACATTATAAAACTATCAAATTCTTGTTTCTAGTAATTAGCCTGTATTGTGCCACAAGTTCGAATTCCCGGTCTAGGCAAGGTTGACTGAGCATTTCATCCCTTGAGTGGATCGATAAAATGAGGACCAAGCTTACTTGGGAAACACTAGGGGCTTCGCGTCAGGCTGATCACCTGGCCACACATATTCTTCAGTACCCCAGAGGCCAGGATCGCGAACGGGGTAGCGACCTGTTGCACCAGAATTTAGTTTTTAAGATAAATAAAAAACATAATTGAAAAGCATGCAAGTGTATATTGAAGTGCTAGAGTCTATAAAATATGAAAAAGTTATTTCCGAATTTTTTTAGGTGGTTAGTGTCCCAGCTTTATTGGATGGATACCCTCTAAGAGAAGATCCTGTGTACGCCACTGAACATAGGGCTTGTTTTAATGGTTTTTTCAAAAGAAGTCACCAGCCCCTTCTACAGAGAAATGCTTCCGAAAATGGAAATGATTCTGGAATACCCTCAGTCTTCCCTTTATTCCGAGGCTTCGGATTTTTAGTTCAACTTCGGACTTTCAGTCGTCACGGTAATTCGCTAAAACGGAAATGTTCAGCATATTATCAAGAGGAAGGACGTTTTTGGGGAGTTCTCACCTGGTCAAAACCCACCAGAATTTTTCTTGTCGAGGTAATAAGGTAATGAAAATGCCGAACATTTCCATTCTAGCTAATTACCGTGACGAGCAGGACTTGGCATTACATATCCTCCTCTTTTCAGGATCATTTCATTTCCCCAAAGTTTTTTCTATAATGACCTCCTACTACTGCCCTTAAAAGAGCTATTTAAGCCCATTAAAACTGCTCCCTATGCTTTGTTCACGCTCCAAGGCTAAACTCTAGTGGGACAGCGTTGCTTATTGGGAAAACTTAATGGAGTTTACCTTTAGCTTCAAAAAACCAGCCCAAATTTATTTTTAGTGACTATTCCTCACTTATTTATTGCGAAAAATATTTTTATTAGAAACGTTGTTCGTATGTGCGTGTTGGGGGGGGGGGGGGGGTGATTCAAGAAGCCCCGACAGACACGTGTGCTTAACCGGTCGGTGACACAAAAGGGTCGCAGTGATCCGGAACGGGGCGTCTCGCGTCATCTACGATGTTCCCGCTTCTGACAGAATCCCGGAGTTAATTAAGGGTTGTGGGAGAAAGTACTCTCTCACGCGGGCGCCCGGAAGGGAAAGAGGGAAAATAGAAAAGCCATTTGCTCATTTTGAAATTCTTAGGATCCCTATAAAAGTAAACGTGTAGCCTTTACCAAATATATAAAGTCAAAATAAGTCAAAATTTCGCCACGTAAATTCCCGTGTGTCTTTTTGTTCGTCGGGAGAAAATCTAAACCCATGAGGATGTACGCAAAGTTAGTACAGAACAAAAATGAATTAAAGGAAATGGTATATAATTTTCAGTATATATCTGTTCGTATAGGTTTTGCCTGAGCTTAATAGTTCTATAAAAGGGATAGACCCTTTGGCTGGCAGTGGCAGAGATATTAGCAAGAATCTCTCATGTAATCAGAAAATTAAATTCTTCGATTGAAAACGAATACTAAATTTACAATTTATTCAGTGTGCATCTTCAGAAAATGTGAATTGATTTAAATTTGCTTCTTCTGTTTTCGGAAAACTAATTCATTAAAAATGACAAAATGCCTATTCTGTGTAAGTTGAAAGAAAAGGCTTTCAAAGAAATGAAATTCGGTTACAATATTAGTAACTAGAAGTCAAAGCCCGTCGTGGAGGCAATTACAACGTGAGCATTGTGCAGTGGAGGCGTCAGAAAAAAACATTTGACTAAAAAAATATCTACACTGCATGTAGTTAATCTTTGTCCATCTTAAATAAATAAGTTCATATTCAATTTTTATTAATTCTCAAATAGAATTTCATACTCTTCTGGAAACGCTCGGAAAACTTTTCGCATTCGAATGATTTCGTTTTGTGTAAACAGACCCTCTTATGTCAGTGCTTCAAGCAGACAATCATTTTAATGAAAAAAATTAATAAAATAAACTATGTTATCTGGAAAAACTGTTTAAGACAAACGAAATCGCAATTTTCCTTTCAAAGCCTGATAACCGTGACTTCAAATAGGACGTCATTGTCATTTGCAGAGCCTAATTTTGTCACGTCAAAGATTAACTTTTTTGACTCTCGGAAATAGAATGGAGCTGAAAAAAGCAAGAAATCGCTTTAAAAGTCGGGGAACGAGTGGATTTTCAGATTTTTAAAGTAGCGCAGATTGTTTTGTATATTTTTATATACATAATTAGAAAATTTTTCAAGCGGATCGCACAAGCGGTGTAGAAGTTATTGTTAACACGCTTTTGTGCTTTTTAATCTTTTTGAGCTTCTTAATCTTGGAGTAATGGCGCAAAATGTATGAAAAAACATAATTGTGTTTGTGTGTCTATGATATTCATATAAGGTTTATATTAATGTAAGGGGGGGGGTGGAGGAGAGAGATACATGAAATATACTTCGAATGCAATAATAAGCTTTGCATCTGAGGCAAAAAAAATTTTTTTTAAAAAGCCAGGCATTTATTAATTAATGTAATAAAAAGCAAGAGATGCAATATTTCCATTAAAAACAGCCAGTCCTAAAGTTCTACCTTTTTTGGTCGCCTGGGAGACCTAGTATCTGGACTAGCGTGACCTTTAATTACCACTTCACCCTAAGAACTACAATATAAGTTCCAGTTCCTAGACGAGTTTTCTGAGCGTAATTTATGTTTGTTGTGTCATATCATATAATGTCACGCTATTGTCTCATTGTTTCTGAAGTCTGAGGATATCCGCCGTTTCTAGATTGATCAGCATTCCAAAAAAGAACCCGAGTTATAAATAAAAAATGTCTATGATTGTCTACTGCTTTTTTCCCCCACTCTAATGCGGCAGCTGGAGAAATAATGAAAACATGGGTGTGTGTTATCAACGACCGACATGCACGGATGGGCGAAAATGTATGGTGGTGATTAGGAAGTTTTGATTTCCCAAAAGATGCCGCTCTCAAGCGTTACCCGTATAATGGATTCTTTTTAAAAAATTTCTTTCTTTCACCTTTCAGTTTTTTTTAGAAAATTAACGGTGAAAATAAGGATTGCATTGCAATCTGGAATTATTGCTCGTTTTGGAAATTAAGATGTTAATTGCTCTTTTAATTTGCATTTTGTATTGATTTTTTAAAAATTAGAAGTATTATTTCAATTTTTTACTTTTACATTTACTGAAGTAATATTGCACTGACTGCGATATTTGAAAGAAGAGGTTTGGCGAGCTTTATTATTGCACAGATTAGACTGTCTGATCCAGGCCCTGATTACCGCACAGGCCAACTAGGCCAAGGCCTAGGGCTCCCAAGTTTTAGAAGGCCCCCAAAATTATTAAAATAGCTTACGTTCTATTCCTAAAAGAAATGAGTTATGCTAAATTTTCAACAGTAATATAAATAGATACAGAGATGCACTTAAAAAATACATGCCGCTGAGCAAAAGGGTTTGTTAAGGGTTGTCAGGAATAAAAACAAACACCATGTAAAGATCCCAAGAATCCCACCATTAAGTATTCATTGACGTGACGTCATTCTGAAGCATAATTTCTACATTAAAAGCTAAAAATTTGTGAACTTAAAGTTAAAACTTTTTGTACAGGAGAGAGTTTGAAGCTAAAGCACCTCCCCCCTTATGCATGAAATTGCGAAGAAACAGTGGTATCTTATAATTATAAGCGGTATGACCAACAAGAAATGACCGCACAGGGGCCCCGCAAAAGAGCTAGGCCTAGGGCCCAGGGGCATAGCCAGGGGGGGGGGGATATCGGGATATATCCCCCCCCGAAATGTTTGGAATAGTGATGAAATTCCGTCTATTTATACACATATAAGTTCATATCCCCCCCCCCCCCCCCGAAAAATTTTCCTGGCTACGCTCCTGCTAGGGCCTCCGACTGTCATAGTCCGGATCTGGTCGGATCACGCGTGTGAATTTACAAGATGCTTAAAAAGAAAACTTAAAGGATCGTAGAGAGAGCCAAAACGATTTAGAATTACATAGCAGTGTAGGGTCAAAAACGTCATCTGCATATTAGTTAATGTCTACTTTACAAACAGGTGTTTTAAGTGTGGTGAAATTTCCAAGTTATGCTTTATTAACATTTAACTATTTTTCAAAAATGAACTAAACTAAAATCTATATGGATTGTATTTCATTTTGAATGATGTAGTTTTTTTATTACAAAATTATTTGTTATAAAATTTTATAAAGAAAGTTCTCTAATCCTCTATTTGTGAAGTGATTATTTTATGAAGACATTTTTGAACCTGCAGTGCTATGTGCAATTATGAATAGTTTTTATCCCTTACTAGTAACACATATTTTTGAAGCACCCTGTATTAACGAAACGCATTGAGATAGCCATAGTCATGCTTTATAATTTCAGTTGTGCATTGAATTCTAAAAGGGTAATCCGGTACAAACTTCTGGAGTGCAAAATAACAAAATTTTTTGTTAACACAGTATTATGCGCATAATATATACATTTATTAGTTCAGTCAAAATTTCTCAAACAATGGAGGAATCTATCAAATCTAAACCAACAGCTAGTCTTTATTTCTAAAATTTTGCAATGTCTGTACAGAACTTTTATTTATTTGTTGAAACACTAAATAATTCTATTGCATTTTGCATTGTCATATTTTTATTTATGCCAAAAAAGTTTGAGCAGAATAAATTGAAGCAAGTTTAAGCAACAAAATAAACTGGAATCTTCAGTGGAAAATTTAGTTTCATTAAAACACTAAAATTATTACATGTATTTTGAAAATATATATATTTTCTAGATTTAGAAAGTATTTTTTATTTTAAAGTGTTTTGGTCAGTGTATTTGGCATTTTGTATCGAAAATATATTTTCGATATATTTTGGCCAACACTGAACTGAAAAGTTACGTCTTTTGGAAGGGAAATCTATTTTGTTTAGAATATTAAGAGTTTTGACGTCAAATCGTCTGAGTTCTCTATGCTCTCTATTACAGGCCGTATATCGTTTTATTTATTTATTTTGGTCGTTGATGTTGTACGCATCATATTTGTTACATGTTATAATCCGCGCATGCTCGTTATAATACATTGTTAGTCTGCTTTTTGCTAGATTATTGAATACACTGTAGCAATTGCAACGCTGTACTAAACGTCGCCAGCCGTCCTAATGAAAACCACTATTTCAGAGTGATCAAGACAACCGGTAAAAATCCTACACACACCTTCCCAATTTATGTGCAGATGGTCAGTTTTTAAGAACATTGTAGACTTCCAAACCAGAATGTAGCAAAGTTTGAGACGGGCGTCTCTAGGACAAATCACATATGAAATTCAAAAGACTAAATGAATTAAGAGTTTCGAATTTTGGTGATCTGTGAATAGTAGAGGCGCAGGACCCGCTTGAGCCATTCTGTCGCCCCGGATAAAAATATAAAATTTGAGCCGCCGCCCCCCCCCCCCACCCTTAAAAGAAGTATTTTACTGGTTCGACCAAAATGCTGCCGAAAAGTATGAACCCTAAATTTTGAGTGAAAGGAAAAAAATCTGATGTGGACACAACATGACTTCATAAATATTTTCGGTGCACTTCATCTAAACTCATTTTGTTTTGAAAAAGATTGCAATAATATTAAGTTTTAGCGATTTCTAATCAAATATTTGCGATATCGCCAAGCTGGGCTCATTTTGAAAGATTTGTTTTTGGCACTTAATTGGGCGATATTTCGCCAAAAGCCGACAAGCTTGATATATTTAGCGAGTTTTTGGAAAATAGCCGAAACAGTGATTTATCACACTTAATGTATTGAAGGTATCCATAGACCTTAATGTATTTAAAGTCGCTTGGGTGACCCTTTAAATAAATTACTCAGTCGATTGCAGTCAAAAAAGAGATGCGTAGTTGGATGGTACAGTAGTTCTAAATACAAAATTTCAATATTCGACGGTTAAAGTTTTGAGTTATGCGAAATGCGTAATTATATTTGGCGATATTGCGGCAAAATTCGTCAAGGTCGAAGACAAATCGCGAGATTTTGGACATGGACCAACAATGACTGACTACATACATGATATATTGAAGATGTCCACAGACATTAATGTACTGAAATTCTTTTGGGTGGGCCTGTAAAGAAACTTTGCAGTAGATTGGACCAAAAATCGAGGTGCGCAACTAGATGTTACAACAACCGTGTATATGACATTTCAACAATCTACAACTAATAGTTTTTGAGATACGCGAGTTACATACATACGTACACCAAAAACCGCCAAGCTTGGCGACTTTAGGCGCATTTTTTGAGGAAGGCACATGGCCGTCGTGGGACCATTATCTAACTATATAGTTTAATAGTATTGTGCTTGAAAAGAATGCATGTCTCTAAAACTGTCGTTAACCATAATGTGTTGGAATTTTTTTGAGTGTTCCTGTAGAAGAATTATAAATGATACAAAGACACTATTTTCGATGGAGATATTCAATTAGTTATCCTTAACAACATATATAACTTTTGATTCATTTGACGTAACTTAATATCTCAGAATTAGCTTATGTAGTTCTACCCATACATGGAGCTCAATTTATGGAAAATCTTTTGGGTGGCTCCTGTAAATAAACTATATAGTGGATTGAAACCAAAAAGGGAGGTGCGCAATTAGTTGTTACAGCAATCCTAAATATAAGATTTCAATATTCTACGACTAATAGTTTTTGAGATTCACGAATTGCGTAAAGACGTCAAGGAAAAACTGTTCAAAATGTGGATACCGAAATTTTTCGCACATACATTACTCCCCTTTATTTCTTTGTATGGGGAAGTATAAATCAATGTATTTATTAAAAACATAATATATTAAATTTAAGGTATCTATTTTTCTTACGCTCAAAACAAAAATGCTGTTTCCGAATTTCGGAGCCCGGAACCTATGTCCGGGTTGCCCCTCACCGCTTTAGCGGACCCCAAGAAGCAGTGGTGTAACCAAAGGGGGGGGGATAGGGGGTTCACCCCCCATGAGGATTTTTTTTCCATACAAAATGTATGTTCTTATCGCACACACATATGCAAATATGTGAGTTGCAGTAGTCGTAACACCCCCCCCCCCTTGAAAAATTTCTGGTTACGATACTGCCAAGAAGGAACTTCGAAAACATATCTGTAGGGTGGTTATCATTAAACTTCCCCTATAAACAGGGTTCTACAGTTAAAACGGGTGAATGGACTGTAACCGGATTTGGTATATAAACTATATATAACTGTATAATGCTAAAGTAAATAAAAAACTTTGTAAAAATGGTAGAATTAACATTTCTGCCATCTAAATCATTCTAGAATTATGTATTCAAAATTTAGTCTATTTAAAAAAATAGATATTAATTACGGATCTATAAATGAAATTCGTAACATTTTCTGAAAAATTCACGGACGCACTTCAGCTGAACACGGGCCTAGTCTAACTCGCACGGGCCCAGGGGCGGCGCCCCGTCTTCCCCCCATTGTCGTGGGGCCTGGGCATGGACAACCTTTGGAAAACTTTAAGATAAGCAAAGTCGTTGGCCGTATAAAAGACGGACATGTTTAATCCGAATTGTACTATCTTAACATTTATTCAATAGTTTTTTTTTTTTTTAGTTTGCTATGCAAAACTCCACCTAGTGGATATTTTATGAACTAAATTTAAAAATACATCCTTGAGCACATTTCGTGTACACTGACAGTCCCTATGCCAAATTTGGCGGCTATTTCCTCTGCCGTTTAGCCTGGAGTATGCAGCTTATTGGGGAATAATTATCAACCACCCTGCACATATGTTAGGAAAACCAGGATAAGTGAATCGTTACTGGTATGAATTCAGCGCCTCCCTTTGTGCACTGTCCGGACTCCCAGATGCGATATAGAGCAAGATTTATTGAGGCCATAAGCTCAGAACAACCTACTGCCTGGAATTCCACATATGATTTAGAACGAGATTAATGTATTCATTAATACATGATAGTTGGAGCTGCGCCAACATGAGCCCCCCCCCCCCTGGTGCTTTGCTTTGTCAAGGATTTTCGAATGCTATAGACTGTGTGTGTATGTGTACTGTACTGTGTGTGTATGTATAAACCTCCATCAGCTCATTATGAAATTGTATGAATGTTTTTGAATTGTTTGAATGTTTTTGAATTGTATGAATGTTACATATGTATTTGAAAATTGTTTGTTGCAGCCTTCAGCGTATGGAATGAATTTTGAAAAATTATTTTCAATGATTGTTTATTTATAAAAAATATTCAGATCCGCAGTTATAATTCAAATCCAAATTCCGTTGTCGACGATAGTTTTGAAAATGTTTCTAAAGTTTCATCATTTAAAACTGTACTCGTATTTCATGCATTTTACTTGTTTGATTTTGCATTTACCCTCCTGCAATCGTTAATGGCATAAAGAACGCTTTTAGCATCATGCTCATTGCTCAATACCTGTTACAGAACAATGCAAAACATTGTAGTGGAAATTAACGTGTCAGTGAGAGACCTTGCATCGTATTCAACTTTAAAATTTTACATGCATTCATTATTTTACCTATAGTAAAAAACGAGTTAGGGTTTTTAGGGCATATTTTAACAAAATTTATAAAATGTATTAGAAAATAAAGCATCAGATAATCAGGGTTTTATAAAAACCCGGGTTTTAAAAAAAAAACCAACCCGGGTGGGTATTTTTGGGTTTTATTGGGGTTTTTTGGGTTTTATTAAGATCTTTTTATAGTATAACATTTTTTAGATTTAAATTTTATGGTTTTATTTCAAAACAGAATAATTTTAGTGTAAAAGAAAACTTTCATTAAAAAATAATAATTAATTAAAATGAAATTATTTTTACAACTTGATTGCAGTACTATCTTTTTCTGCCGATGTTTATAAAGGGCGCCTAATTTGTTTTATGACCATAGATAAAAGTATATTTAGAATTATTGTTCACACATACAAAAATATGTTGTTTTTGATTGGCTGTTTTCTATTTCTTTTAAATTTATGAACTTTTTAATTTTTTTACCTTTATGCTTTTTAAGTCATATTTTCTAGTTAGAATATAAGTCGGTAAAGCCTTTGCAGGCCAACTTACTGCAGAACTACTATTTATTTAATAATTTTCGTTATAGTTATTCATTTTTGCTTTGAATATATATTCCTTTTTACTTTAAAAAATCTAGAATTAATATATCTGATATTAAATCCCACATAAACAATGTGTAATGAATCAGATTTATATTTCTCAGTACTAAAGTAATGCAGCAACTAATGGAATACAGGATGGTTTCCAGAACCTGAATTCATTCTTGAGATGCATGCTTGTAAGCTGTAAGAGAGAGACATGTCCCATTTTTCTCTTATCTAGAACAGGATTTTTTTTTTTTTTGTCACTATACTGATAATTACATATTTTATTCATATTTAAAAACTTATTTATTAAAGAGATAAATTACTAAGTTATCCCTGCCTGTATTCTACACCTGTTCATTTCAAAACAAATATTGCAGATAGAGTTGGCTCAAGGTATTATTTTTGAAAAGGTTATTATTCTTTATGTTGAAGTTGGAAAAATAATTATAAAAAAAATTAAACTGGCATATTTATATTTATCTAATATAATGCACTAAGTTATGTTGGTAATATTATATGTATTTAATGTCAAATAACAAATGATTTAAATGAAAGAAAGGAAAAATTTTGATAATTTTTAATAAAACCCAAAAAAAACCACTTCTGTGTGCGTTTTATTGGGTTTTTTAAGTGGGTTTTTTAAAAAAACCCACCCGGTTTTTTTGGGTTTGTGGGCGGGTCCGAAACCCTGCATATAATGAACAAAAGTTCACAAAATACAAACCTGTAGTGCATTTGCCACTATGATTTCATTGTTAATAATACAGAAATTTAGATAAGAAATGTTATTCATTACTGTTTTATACTATACTTTAACTAGAATGAAAGGATAAAATACGGGGTTTGCACTTTAAACATTATAAAATGAATTCTTGAATAGTATTCTATGAAAGTCCTTGAAGGGCCTATGAAAGGTTCTTGAAGTTGTATTGAAAGTCGTTAAGCTCACCGTGGTATAAGTGAGAGAAGTTTAGCATTAATTCCCAAAAAGCGCATACGAGACCAAGTGAATTCAGCGTATAATAAAGTGACCATTTTTTCTTAACCGAAAATCAGGACACTTCTAAACCACAGAGACGGAAGAGGTAAAAATCAATCCCGAACGCCCCTCCTCCCCTCCAAGATTTTTTTTTTCTGCACATAATTTGATTTTCTACTTTTATGAGGAAAATGAATTGAAAAAATATAGCGAATACAGTAGACGCCGCTTAATGTGATCACATCGGGTCGATCCGATTTTCGATGAGCGATTGATTACAATAAACGGAAAATGTAAACTTGTTGTTTCTAATGCCCGCTGGCAACCACAAAGAGGTGCCAGATCCGCCATAAGGGACGGCTATGGGCGAAGGCTGCGGCTTCCATTAGAGTGTGCCCTAGTGGAAGGAAGACCGACTTAACACAGGGTCCCCTAATTTTGAACCAATTCCAGAGGAGGGACCAACCACCTGAAATCGGCATCCCCAGAGGTAGCGTTAAACCTGGAAGACATTGGAGCCACGACGTATTTTACGTGCACCAACTCCCATTAGCGTACACGGTCCTGCAGCAGTCAGGCCGAGAGGGAGTTGACCCTCCTAAGCACTGGCCGAGCGGGATGCTGCTTCACTTGCCGTGTTCTTATGGGAACGGAGTTTAGAGCCTAGATCACTGCAGTACTAAAAATGTAAACTTAAAAGTGTCAAATAGCATTCAGCAGAAAACATTTACTTTAACATAATGAGCATAGGCATACAAAGGGAAGGGGGGTTCAATAGATTTGTTAATTTTTGGATAACTTTCCAAAACAGCTTGTTTTTTAACAATAACTATAGAATCACCATCCATTGATTATAGGTATGTATTATTAATACAGTATTAATACATATTATAGAACAATCATTTTCATCAATTTAAAAAAAAGGTGTTAAATACAAATAACAAACCTTTTTTTAAATAACACAATCATTTTCATGTGAATTTATTCCCAATTTATTTTACATTTATTTATTTAGTTTTCATAAAGCAGGACTTTGGCGGTACAGTAATGGAAAAGCGGGACATTTTAAGGTTCTGTGGGGACAGCAGGGCCATAAAAATCAGGACTGTCCCGCCAAAAGCAGGACGTCGGCTCACTTTAGCGTATAACCGAGAGAGTCGTATAAGAGAAAGGTTCATTTTATGACTAAATTTTCTTGAACTTTAGGCGGGGGCAAATGCCCCTCTTGCACTTAGTAAGTCGCGCCTATCCAGTGAGACTTGTACTAAGCGGAAGTGTTTTATTACTTCTTCAGCTTCACGTCAGGTCTCCGGATTTTTTTTTTTTTTCTGTCACTGGGCTGTAACGAGAGATGTTTTAATGACCGAAACGATTCCGCAAGGAAAACGAAAGTGAATGGTCGAGAGGCTGTCGTGTTCCTCATTCAATCCTACAAAGCGGGTGAAAAAGGTGAAAAGGCATGCTCAACAGAGGCATTTCTTACGCTTGACCTAGTGAATAGCATGCATGCATTGAGGAGGGGGAAAAAAAAGTTCAAATGAGAGGTCGAAGCTGATTGAATTTTGCTACTACTTTCACTTTAATTCACATGCTTCCCTTAAATAAAAAGAAAAAAAGGTCTGGTTTCAGTAAAACCTCCCGATAACGGACACCATTGGAACCTTAATTTATGTCCGCTTTTGAGGAGACAAAGTTTTAAAAAAAATAGGATGGGCCATTTTTTAAAATTTGGGTAAAATTAAAATTTGAAGATGTTTTTCATTTTCTATGTAAAAAATATAATAAAACATATTTAATTTTATTTAAACAGTAGATTTATATGCCTAATATAAATAGCTTCGAATTGGTACCAGAACTGTTGAACTTGAACCATTATTTTTAAGTTAATTGAAACTTTTCACAGTAATGCCAAACCCTAGATGGCTGAAATTTGGTAAAAATGACCGTACTTCAAATGTCCATATTTCTTCGAATAATGAACAAAATGCTTTACAAATTGATACACAAAGGTTTCACCATATTTGCTTGTCACAGGTGATAATTAAAAATATAATAAATTGCAGCAACAAACTTCTCTAATATTGACTTACTAGCTGCTACACGCGACTTCGTCCGCGTCGGCTTTAGAATTAGGTCCCGACAGAAATGTAGCATGTGTGAATAACAAATATTGTTGCTACAAAAGGAACTGCATTTAAATATTATTTGCTTCTTACTTGTTTCAAATGAAGTATAATGCATGTTAGTATACTTCATTTAAAATAAGAGAATATGCACAGAGTTACTAAATTTAGATTTTTTTCAGGCATTTGGCAAATAGACAGTTATGACAGTATTTGCGAACTGTTTTGTAAAAGAAATATTTATGCTATATGCATGAATTTTAGTCTATGTTAATCAGGAATAGAGCAGCTTTCTATTAGTGAAAAAGTTTGAGAATCGGTTCTGTAGTTACAGAGATACCCAGAGAGCGTAATGTATTAGAATTATTTTGAGTGTTCCTGTAAAGTAACTATTTGTGCTACATGTATGAATTTTAGCCTGTAATACTCAAGAATAGTGTAGCTTACTAACAGTGAAAAAAGTTTTGGAATCGGTTCAGTATTTACAGAGATACACATAGAGTGTAATGTAATTCTTATTAGTATCCCTGTAAAAGAACTATTTGTGATATATGCATAAAAGGTAGCCTATAACACTCAGGGTCCCAGGTGCCCCCTCCCCCCCAGGTGCACTTTACCGAAGTTATGGGCTCAATCATGCTCAAATTTTCAAAGCTCTGCTTTCTGTAGATTTGTCTGGAGAACATTCATTTTTATTATTACAGATAGATAGATTTGGCATAAAACTGGCTTAATTTCCGTGGTATTTAATGTTTTTCAGATGCACGCGCGCTTATTTATTGAAGTAATAGCATTCTTGTTAGCTCAAAACATGAATCATTTGATACGGGCGAAACTCGCCAAGCATTGCAATGTAAAACCGGTTTTTAATTAATAATTAAAAATCTAAAATTCTAAGTAGCCTATAACCAACTCCAGGGTCCCCTCTATATCTAAACCAAAATGCATCCTAATCGATTCAGCGGTTTAGGCGTGAAAGCGTCATAAACAAACAAACAAACTCACTTTCGCATTTATATTATTAGTTAGGATTTGACATGGAATGGACCCCCCCCCCCCCAAATCTATGACAGTCCTCCTTTAAATGTGAAATGTGATATTTTAGCCATAACTGTTAAGCATTTGTTTTCCTACTTACCAAATGGAATAATTAAAAGGCATACGCAGTAGCGGATCCAGAAATTTTTTTTTGGGGGGGGGCTAAATTTTTAAAAAAGCTTATTTCACCCAATTAAAATGTACTTTAAATCAAAATTTTAGTCTAAACCAGTGTATTAGGCTTTTGGGAGGGGCTAAGTAATAAAATATGATAATTTTAGCTATTTAAAGTGTATAATAAAGCAGAATGTTGCCCTTGAGCAATCTCTTTTGGGGGGGGGGCTGAAGCCCCTCCCCTGGATCCGCTACTGGGCATACGCCTTAAAGTTAATTTGTGCATTTTGATTCCATATCTCTACGTGTGCACTTTCATGTGATGTAGGACACATTTTCACTTAACCCTTTAACTCGTGGTGGAATATGTGCTATCCTACCTGCTTTTAACATGTTCACTGTCAGTTCGCAACAATAGATAAGCATTAGTCAAATTCTTGTTTTTGTTTCACGAATAAAACATTTAATTTTCACAAAGTACTTAAGTGTGAAAAGTAAGGAATGAATCGTTTATCTTCTTTGATTGATACTTATTAGGTAGTTCATCAGTTCATAAAATGAATCTCCAAAATGTTTTCATTAGAGGCATCTACAAAAACTTGTGGATATAACAAAAAAACTATTGCCCTCCAAAGGGTTAGCTCCGTAAAATGAAACAAGTTACATCCCTAGTACCAACCTGCGCGGTGTACATACAAAAGCGCTAAGCAATTGACCCACCGGCCACGAAGTGAAAGATCTCCAGGGAATGTTTTCACGCAACTCCCTGTGAGGTGAGGAAAGTGGGTTTATAGATCAGACGAAGAAGGTCATATGCCAGCAGCTGATCATTTAGCTGCGGCAGTGATGCAAGATTGGGGGGTTTCCCCCCAGATTTAGGGGGATTTTTTAAGGTGGGAAAATGAAATCGGAGGTTTTTAGAATTTTAATTTTTTAATCTCTTTGTGCCGACGGAACCTCAATGACCAATGTAATAATAACTGAATTTATAAAAATACTAGCTGCTACCCGCGACTTCGTCCGCGTCGGCTTTAGAGTTAGGTCCCAGAAGAAATGAAGCATGTGTGAATAACACATATGTTTGCGACAAAAGAAACTGCATTTAAATATTATTTGCTTTTTACTTATTTTATATGAAGTATAATGCGTGGTAGTATACTTCATTTAAAATAAGAGAGTAAGCAGAGTTACTAAATTTAGATTTTTTTCAGGCATTAGGCAAATACATTTACGACAGTATTTGCTAACTGTTTTTGTTGTTCTTGTGAAAGAAATATTTATGCTATAGCATGAATTTTAGCCTACGTTAATCAGGAATAGTGCATTCTTTTCTTAGTGAAAACGTTTTAGAATCGGTTCTGTAGTTACAGAGATACAGAGAGCGTAATGTATTAGAATTATTTTGAGTGTTCCTGTAAAGGAACTATTTGCACTACATGTATGAATTTTAGCCTATAATACTCAAGAATAGTGTAGCTTACTAACAGTGAAAAAAGTTTTGGAATCGGTTCAGTATTTACAGAGATACACATAGAGTGTAATGTAATTCTTATCAGTATCCCTGTAAAAGAACTATTTGTGATATATGCATAAAAGGTAGCCTATAACACTCAGGGTCCCACCAGTGTCTAAGAAGTTCTACTCTCAAAACTGGAAGTGCCAGGTTCAACCCCTGGTCGAGCCTGTCGACTTAGCCGCTCGCAGTTTTTCGCGGTTTTCTCCTAAACCTCGCGTAAATACGGGATAGGATCCCTTAGAAAGTTTCCCACAGAGGAATAACCCATATAGGCCTAGGACCCTAGTACAGTCAATCGGTCTTAATCCACAAACAAACAAACAATAATACTCAGGAATAGTGTAACTAAGTTTTAGAATCGGTTTAGTAGCTATAAAATTTCCATAGAGCGCAATACATTAGAATTATTTTGAATGTTTTTGTAAAATAATTATTTATGCTATATGCTTGAAAGGTTGCCTGTATGTTAATCCAGGGCATAAGCTATCTTCATTACGAATTTTTCCAAATCCGTTCAGCAATTTGTGTGTGATTCAGTCAAAAACATCTAAACACACAAACGTACACATTTTTTAATGACTATGTCATGTTATCTCTCAATACCCTTATTGAAAAATGTGTCCCAAAAATGCGACATAATTTTACATGTATTTAAATACTATTAGTTCACAACAGCTTTAATATCGAGATTAAAGCAATCTTTAGTCTTGATATTGTTACACTATTTCGTAAGCTGTAGAATATGCACCACATGTATTTTTTACATATATTCAAATATTATTAGTTCACAACAGCTTTAATCTATTGTTACAATATTTCGTAAGCTGTAGAATATGCATCACATGTATTTTTCTATAAATAGGTTACACTCATAAAAATTTCAACATAGGGTTACCAGGCGAAATACGCGAAAGATGAGCGATAAAATGCCAAGTTAATTAATATAGTTTTAATATGGCAATAATAAAACTAAAAAATTAGGGGGGGTTCAGGGGGATCTCCCCCTGACGAGGCTCGAACAGCCGAGTTTTTATATTATTGGTAGGATTTGGAAATTTATGAAGTTTAAGAAACACATTTGGACTTTTCTTTCTAATGCTTTTTAATTTGGCGTAAAATCAACATAATTTCGATACCATTTCATGTTTTTCAAATGCATGTTTATCTGAAAATAGAATTTCAGCTTTATTTCAAAAGCATAAATCATTTTGTGCGGGCGATAAAACGGTTTTTAATTAATAATTAGAAAAGTATTTAAAATTTCAACATTCTGAGCCTCAGGTGCACAATCATGGGCTTCTATGCTCAAATTTTCAAAGCTCTGCTTTCTGTAGATTTGTTTGGAGAACATTCATTTTTATTATTATTGATAGATAGATTTGGCATAAAACTGGCATAATTTCCGTGGAATTTAATGTTTTTCAGATGCACGCACGCGCTTCTTTATTGAAGCAATAGCATTCTTGTTAGCTCAAAACATGAATCATTTGATTGATACTGACGAAACTCGCAAGCATGGCAACGTAAAAACGGTTTTTAATTAATAATTAAAAAAGTAATTAAAAATCTAAAATTCTAAGTAGCCTATAACCAACTCCAGGGTCCCATCTATATCTAAACCGAAATGCATCCTATTCGATTCAGCGGTTTAGGCGTGAAAGCGTCATAAACAAACAAACAAACAAACTCACTTTCGCATTTATAATATTAGTTAGGATTAACATTTTCGCCCCGGCTCACTCTTGAGAATTATTGTACCAGAAAACGGCAGAATCTGTAAGATGTCATACCCCTACTTTTCAGCTGAAGGCGCCTTGTCTTTTTGTTTGGTAGGTGGGGGCAAATATCACCAGGCCCGGACTGGGAGGTAGGGGCCCGCCCGTCTCAAGAGAAGGGGAGGCCCGGGTTATTCTGTAACCGATAAATAATAGGATGTATTAACTTTCAGAGTATGGGAGGGAGGTATGGTGTTATTATTAATCAATTATGATTGATAATTAATGCATTAATAAAATAATCTAATCTATTAATTAATATGCGTCATGCATATTAATTAATCCCTTCTTCATTCGGGAAACCTCACTCAAAAATTTTTGAGAACTACATTTAAAATGAAGTGTTTTGAAGCCTTTTGTTGCGCATTTGCAGCTGCAAAAAATTTTGTATGTGTCAAACTTCATTGCTTATCAGTACAGCACTTTTTAAAAATTTTCTTTCTTTTTTCTGCTTGGGGGCCCGCCGAAGGTGGGGGCCCACCCGTCTGCAGACAGTCGAACAAACTGGCCAGTCCGGGCCTGAATATCACTGACCACGCAAGTCCTTAAACAAAACGCAGAACTAAATGCCGAATAGCCGAATCCCGGTCAATTATCTTCTAACGCGCCTGACTCTTCCACAGTTTAAGAAAAGGAAGTCCCACTTCTAGAAATTCCTTATCCATCTTCCATGAAGGGTGAATGGATTTCCCAGAAGTCTTGGGTAAGGCACTTGTACCAGCCCAGTTCTTCAGTCACATTAATTTTTTGGTATAACTGTTGTACCGCCAGAGTCAGAAGGTTAATGAAGTTTAAAATATGTTACACAAAATTACTAGTACCCACAACTTATGAATTTCGAATCCCCCCCCCCCATAAAACCAGTCTCCAGCATTGACTGTGACGTACAGATTTATTGATTAATTGTTCTCCCTTCTTTCCTTCCCCCTTTCTTACCAATCCAACTGCCAAAGAAAATTGATATTAATTTTACTATACCAAATATATATACGCATAAGATTTTTAACATTTGGGGGGGGGGGGATTCAATCACATTTAGGGGGAAATGTCTCAGAAAGTCTGGCAACACTGAGCTGCGGCTCTTGGTACTCTAGACTCCCGTCGATAGCTCAGAAATCAACTCGTACAACTCAAATTGTTGATTTTATTTTAAGAAAATCTCAAAAACATATAAATTCAGTATATATCAAATTCAGAGCTGCCTCTCATGGCATTTGCTCTCTCACAGGTCTGAAACCCCTCCGTGGGGCGAACGAGAGAATGCCGAGCAAGCCCTCTGCTGCGAACCACTTGATAGCAAAATTAAAAGAAATCGAATGCTACAGAGGCGCTCCAACACTTGGATTATGTTATGCTGTTGTGTCTTTGAAGGGGCTGTTAAAAGAATGGAAGCATACCCTTTTCTTCATTCACAATAGAACTTGGATCAGCGGAATAACAACACCTTTGAGGTCCATGGCAAATTTATGGAATGGGTGCCTCCCTCAAAGTAAAGAAAAAATCAGCAGGTTCTATTATACAAGATGAGTTTTCTATTTCGTGTCTAAAAGTTGATCGAAAGCTAATTTGATAAACGGCTGATACATAATTTTTTTTAGTATATAAATCAGCAAATTGAAAAGAACAAATCGTTGTCATTTAAGATATAAATTGCTGCATCTATATTTCATTTATTTTTATTACAAAAAAAAAAATGAAAATTATTGTTTTAATTTAAAAAAAAAGTTGTTTTGGCGTGTTATTTTCTGACGATTGGTAGATAGCACAAACATTTATTTTTCATTTACTTCTACCTCTATGCACCAATGTTTTTTATTGTAAGATTCTAAAATATTACCTAGAAAAATATTTAGACATTAATAAATCATTATCCATTTACCAATTAAACAAGGAAATACCGGGTGTTCCAAAAATGACCGACGATTTGGAAAACCAATTAAATTAAAACGGAAAGCTATAGAAGTGCACGGTTTGGTGCATTCTGCTTAGTAACGAGAGAATTTATAGAATAGCTGCGCCATCTATTGGCGAGCTTTGTAACAAATATTGAAAATTGGTGAGAATACATTCCCTGGTTCACTAAGCAGCATGCAGCAAATCGCACATTCCTATTGCCTTCCGTTTTTCTTTAATTAACTTTTCAAATCGTCGGTCATTTTTGGGACACCCGGCATTTTCCTTTTATTCTAACCATTTGAAAGATTAGACCCCAAAATCTGTTATTTTATATTTACGTCAAAAGAACAGTCTGGAATTTAAGTATACAACTTATTATTCGTCTTGATAATATGATTTTAAACAATTTTGGTACAATATTTTAAATAATGATAGCTTGTTTTCCTTTATTGCACGTTTTCTAGCTAAAATTGGTTATTAAATATTTATTTATAATTTTGTGCTTAGGCATTTCTTTGTCCAGAATAAAAGCAATGATTTGTGTTTGAAATTTAATAGTAAAAATATTGTGACATGCCACAATTGTTTTTTAATGGTTAAATTCGAGCTCACGCGCTTTTAATCTTTGTTCAATCTCATTCCTGATTTCAGAACATTTTGAAATTAACCCTCCTTGCTTCTCTTTTTCCACTATTTTTTTTTTTTAAAGATGATATCTATGAAAATCCTTGCTTTAAAATGTAACAACTATAAGTCCATTGTTTAGACATGTGCTTTGTCAATAAAAACTTGTTAAATAAATTTATATTTAATGTGAAATTGGGGGAGGAGACATTACTCTCCAGTACACCTAATAATTGAGAAAGACCGCTCTCAAAAAATCGAAATTTCCGAATAATCGAGAATATTCGCAATCGCCTGTGCTATTTTGTTGCTAGGCTCTAAAAGTGCTTTATAAAAAGCAAAGCTCTTAAAAAAATAAAAGAAAGATAACGAAATAGTACACTTACATTAAAAGAAACCTGATGTATGAAAATCAGCAGCTGTCTCCTTCCTAAAAATAATCAGTAAAAATTAGTTTGGGTTGACAGAAGAGAGACTTTATTGCCATTTGGCGTTATCTAATTTCTTCCACAAATACTTAAAGATACAAGTAATAAGCTTTCTCATTTAGTACCTGTTGCTTTTATTTTCCCAAACTTTTACGAAACTTCGACAGTTTGCTTGACATTTCTTCGTATTGAGACGATATATTTTTCGAAGAAAATTTCTCGTAAATCATAAAATAACGTTAAGTATATTAATTTATCTTTTATTCTAGCCAATCCTATAATAATATAAATAGAATTTATTTTATAGGGTTGGATATAAATACAATTTTCAAAATTAAAAATAAATCCTCTCTTATGCATCAACTGAATTTCAGCCAACAATGTGATTATATGAATGAAAGGAAATTGCTTTCTGCTGTGACTCACTTTCAAACACTGTTTGCAAATATTTCCATGATTCCCATTACCTACTCGTATGAGTTTTTCAACTTTTCGGAAGAACTAGCCCTGACGCCAAATAGTAGTCAAAAAGGGTTACAATTGATGCAATTTAATCTACTCTTTAAAATTTATTTCGCAATTTCTATAGGCATATAGCTATTAATTTTCATTCATTAGTTTTAAGTGTGTACTTGTGACTGAATTAAATTTGTTACTTTTTGTGAGTGAATTCTGGGGCGGGGGTTCTCCTTATTAGTAGCATTCACTGTAATCTGAATTTTGAATACTCTTTTACAAATAAGTAGTAATTTCACAAAAATATGAAGGGGGGGGGGGGGTCCTGGTGATCTGCGCTCTCTCCTCTCCCCCACCTCATTTGTGGAGCCTCTCCGAAAATTTTTCGACCCACCCCGAAATTATTTTCCCTGGGTACGGCCCTTTCTGAGTCCTTTCGCTACTTATGCTGAAGTGTGAAGTCCAGCTTTCTGGCCTACAGCGCGACTGTCGATTTAATCCTTTAACGCACAGTGTTCCAGCTCTGGGAACACCAAACTCTGACGTTTTGACTGTTGCCAGTCACGAAGAATAGATTTGATTTCTATAAAAATAGTTGCAGGTGACATAGCTCCACGAGAATCCTTTACTTTTTAGCACGTCATTTCCCGTAAAAAAAATTGTCACGATTATTTTTAACGGCACTGACATCTGCTGAAAAATGGAAGAATGCGAGAACAGCTGGACAGATTGTCCAATGCTGAAAAAAGGGCAGCCGTTGCCATCGCTCGACTTAACTACCAGCAAGATGGCGGATGATCGAAACGTTCATCGCGTGCCACAGATCTAGAGACCCTTTTTTGACGCAGCTGGCTGCACAGCCGGCTGCCCTTTTTTCAGCATTGGGAAAGGTTGCGC